>CAUEEP010000911.1:1055000-1302775 GCA_958450365.1 Mesorhabditis belari
ATCTAGTGTGCGTTCCAGCTTGTAAGATCCAGTACTCAAAATTCTATCAGCTGTCGAAATAATCCGTAAAATCGTAGCATAAGGTTTCTTTGTGAACATAACGTGGAAATGTGAGTATTCCGGGGAATTTTTAGCACAAAATCTAGTGTGCGTTCCAGCTTGTAAGATCCAGTACTCAAAATTCTATCAGCTTTCCAAATAATCCGTAAAATCGTAGCATAAGGTTTCTTTATGAACATAACGTGAAAATCTAAGTGAATCGGGAAGTTTTTAAGCCATAAACTCTAGTGTGCGTTCCAGCTTGTAAGATCCAGTACTCAAAATTCTATCAGCTTACAAAATAACCCGTAAAATCGTAGCATAACGTTTCTTTCATCTATAGCAAATTAAAAATTTATTCAAAAGAGCTGAATTTGATTTCAAATCCCAGTGTGCGTTCCAGGATTGCCGAAAATTGAAAAATTTGCTTGAAAATGCAAGTTTCTAGGGCCATTCGTGATGTGGAATTGTTTCGTTTGTGCCGGCATCACGATATTCTTGGCGATTTTCTGGCCGAGATATAAACGACGGGCATACGAGGCCGCCAGGAAATTGGCCGTCAAAGAAAAGGATATGCAAATCGAGATAAATAACGGATTTGAGGCCGAGTTTCAAAATGTCAAGCTCTAGGAGAGTTGGGGCTGCCACGCAGAGACTCAACAGGGAACTTAAAATTTATCAAAATTAGAATATTTCGTTGTATTTTTGTGCTGTGCGCTCCAGATAGCATGTATTTTTGGAGATTCCATTTTTGGCATCTAAATCAGGAGGTAGCGTTAGGGCTGCCACGCAGTAATATGAAACCTTGATAACCCTAGGATATTCAGTTGTAACCTTGTTCCGTGCCTTCCAGATTAGCTATCTTATTAAGGAAACTGCGTGGCATTCCATTTTAGCCATACAAATGAAGGAGATAGCGTCAGGGCTGCCACGCATTGACCCGAAACCTTGATAACCCTAGGATATTCAGTTGTAATCTTGTTCTGTGCCTTCCAGATGAGCTAGCGTATGAAGGAAACTGCGTGGCATTCCATTTTAGCTATACAAATGAAGGAGACAGCGTCAGGGCTGCCACGCAGTCGCACAAAGTCTTGATAACCCCAGGATATTCAGTTGTAATCTTGTTCTGTGCGCTCCAGATTAGCTATCTTATTAAGGAAACTGCGTGGCATTCCGTTTTAGGCATTTAAATGAAGGAGGTAGCGTTAGGGCTGCCACGCAGTAACACGAAACCTTGATAACCCTAGGATATTCAGTTGTAATCTTGTACTGTGCTCTCCAGATTAGCTATCTTATTAAGGAAACTGCGTGGCATTCCATTTTAACTGTACAAATAGCTGAGGAATAGAACCGATTGTGTAGAAATTTTAAATGCAACCAAGCGATTCGCTCTTTTGTCCAAAATTCGTTGTGCATTCCAGAATTTAGTTTAAATTGTTTATTTTATCGAACTCAGGGTGTTTCCATTTTTTTTTTGTTTCTGTACATTGAATGGAAAATTCTTTTCGAATTTCGTGAATAAAGTTTATTGTTGTAAAAAAATCGAAGTTTTGACGTTTCTGAGTAGCTTAAAATCTGCTGTGCGTTCCAGGATTGAGTTTGGGAAAAGATCGAAATCGATTCGAGAACGTTGAGGCCAGTTTGGGGGAGCAGGGCCAGTTTGGAAAGGCTCGAAAGGGTAAAATGGAAGATTGAGCAATTCTGCATGACCCAAAATCCGTTGTGCGTTCCAGGATTGAGTTTGGGAAAAGATCGAAATCGATTCGAGAGTGTTGAGGCCAGTTTGCAGGAGCAGGGCCAGTTTGGAAAGCCTCGAAAGGGTAAAATGAAAGATTGAGCAATTCTGCATGACCCAAAATCCGTTGTGCGTTCCAGGATTAGAGAATTCACAAATGGAATTGAAAAATTTTCAAAGAATAGCTGCAAAAAGCGGTGCAGAACGCTCAAAGCCCAGCTAGCCTTCCAACAGCCTTCCAAATAGCCGGAAACGAGCCGCATTCTCGCTAAAATAGCGCTGTGACTTCCAGATCACAATTGGAATTGAAAACTTTTCAAAGAATAGCTGCAAAAAGCGGTGCAGAACGCTCAAAGCCCAGCTAGCCTTCCAACAGCCCTCCAACTAGCCGGAAACGAGCCGCATTCTCGCTTAAATAGCGCTGTGACTTCCAGAACCTCTGTAAACGATCTAAACGAAGGTAAAAATAAATGAAAAAATGGAAAAAAGTTATTGAACTCTTTTCTTAGAGTGGATCTTTCATTTTGCTGAAAAGGAGGTCTCTAAAAATTCGAAAACGATCAATTTACATGCTAGATCTTTTGCCCGTTCCTTTGTGTGTTTAAATTTTGCTCTTTGTGGACATAAATTTCGCTTTTTTTCCAAAGTGGCTCTTTCTTACAGAATTTGGCTGAAAAAGGCCAAAAAAAGGCCAAAAACGCAAAAAGGCAAAAAACGCAAAAAAAGATCTCTAAATGCCCCCGTTCCCCTTTCCCGCACATCTGTTTTCAGTTTATTTCTCGCTAGACTCAAAATCTTCGAACAGCGCAATGTTTTTCCTTTTGCTAACCCTTCAATTCATCGAGCAGCTCCTAGCGACACTTGTAAGTCAAAAATTGTTTTGAAAAGCTCGAGATTTTATGAAAATTTGTGAATTTTTGGCCAATCTGGAACGCATTTGACTTGCTAAACGAGTTTCAACCGAAAATCTTCATTTTTGAGAAGGCCTCTTTTCTTTGACTCTATCGGAGTCTTCAAATTGCGTTCCAGCTTGGTTTTTTGAAAAACTAATTACCCTGAAATCTAAACTGGATGTCAGGACAGAGCCTCCAAAAATTTCAGCGATTTTTTTCGATTCTGAAAAATTTTCGATTTTCGATTTCTGATTTTCGATTTTTCTAGTGCTCTCATCAGAACTCGATGCAATGTCTGCCTGGATGGACTTGCCGCAATTTCACATTCCCGTTCGGTGTCCTGGAGTCGATCGAGCTCACCGAAGAGACTTTCTGGCTTTGCATTGATGGCAGAGAGCCGGAGTGGCACGAGGAAGGCTACGATTTGAGGTCGGGCTTGAAAATGTTGAAAAAAATAAAGATTTCGTCAAAATTTCTTTTGCTATCGCCGATCTGGAATGCATTCGAATTTCTCGAAAAATTTCAGACCGAAATTTCAATTTTTCAAGAAGGCACTTTTTTTCGGTTTTTCTCAGAGCTCTGAACTGAGTTCCAGCTGGAGATTTTTGAATTTGATAATTTTTAGCTCTGAACTGGATGTCAGGACAGAGTTTGGTAAAGTTTTAGGCCTCAATTTCAACAGTTCAATTTCATCAACACCAATTAGATCACCATTAGATTTGAAAGCAGATTTGAAGCTAGATCCGTGTTCTAGCCGGTAGACTCAATAAAATGAGTAGCTTCAATCGATTCACCGACCGCAAAAACCCCTGGATGCAAATTCGCAGCTGAATTCAGGCGAATTTCCTCTTTTTATGCCATCTACAATGCTAGAAATCTTAAAGTAAATGACCAGCGAGGTGTTCTTTGTGCGGCTCGTCATCTGTTCTAATCGCTCGCCATCTGGCACACCGCCTGGGTATAGAAGGCTTCCCTTTTGGAGTCTTTAAAGGGGAAAAAGCGGTAAGCAGCGGAACCGGCTTTGCTGTTTTCGCAGTCGCTATGCTTTTGGGAAAGAATTGGCTGCATTTTTGGCAGGTTTCTCTCTCAGTTTTGTTGAAAAATGCAGACAAAATGCTTATGGAAAGCTGGGTAATTAAACCGACCGTATTTTACAAAAATCAAAAGATCAAAGGGTATTAGTTTTACAATAGCTGGTCAAATTGGAAGTCACAGCTCTTGTTTTGAGCGATTTTAAGTGAATGGCATGCAAATTTCTTTGCTCGGTAGCTGGGTAATTAAACCGACCGCATTTTACAAAAATCAAAAGATCAAAGGGTATTAGTTTTACAATAGCTGGTCAAATTGGAAGTCACAGCCCTTGTTTTGAGCGATTTTAAGTGAATGGCATGCAGATTTCTTTCCTGGGTAGCTGGGTAGCTAAACCGACCGTATATTGCAACAATCAAAAGGCCAAAGGGTACTAGATTTGCAATAGCTGATCAAATTGGTAGTCACAGCTCTTGTTTTGGCGTTTTAATCAAAGTTTGCTTTAAGAAGAATTAGAGAAGCTTACAGGATGCGGCAGAATTATAGGTGCAGCTAAAATCCTTTTGAGAAAAGTCAAAAAACAAAAAATTACTGCAAAAACAGTTGTCAGCAATTCATTAAATTAAAACAAACAATTTTTACTGCTCATACTGATCCACCGTTTGCACCGATACAGGCCTTCAGACGCTTCGGGCTTCAGGCACATCTAGGCCTTCAGACGCTTCGGGAACGCTTGGCGATTGTGGCGATTGTGGCGATTATTTGGGCTTTCCAGGTTTCCAAGTTTCAAGGCTATCCCATGCTTTCTAGATTGTCTTCTTCAGGCTATAGAGAGTTTTACAGGCTGTTCGATGACAACTTTTTTCGAACACCTTCTATAAGGTTTGCCGCAGACCTCATGGCCTAAGGTTTGCCGCAGAGCTAATGGCCTAAGGTTTGAGAACAGATTAAACAGAATAATCCATCAGGTTTGAGCGTGGTGGCCACTCAGAAAGGCTCAGGCCACTCGAGATGAAGTCAGGGAGGGTGGCTTTGTAGAAATCCCGAACAACCTTAGCTTTATGTTCTATCCTGTAGATAGATAAATAGATAGATCCAAAGTCGATTATGAAAGTGCTTTCGCGTTCATGAAACAAGTTCTTTTCGCAGAAGATGCAAATAAGCCATTGCGTTTACTTTGATCGCTTGGGGAAGGAAGATAAGTGGAGTCTTTCCCGTCAACGTCCAAAAAATTGGACGCACAAAGGCAAAGTTGGATTGCCAATCGAGGCTGGGTGCCCGCTGCGGCTAATCGTTGCATTTGGTTGAATTTCAGACCAACAGTTTAGTTGGCAGCTTAGCTGGGAGTTTAGCCAGCAAAGCTGGCTGGCTTTAGCTAGCTGGCTTGTTTTTCTTGTAGGGCTTTAATTTGAGTTTGTCCTTGATGATTCAGCAAATGGATCTTGATTCTTGATCACTTCGTTCGATCATTCTTGATCATTCGCCCATATTCTTGGCGATCAGCTTTGCAAAGATCTTCTCGCGCACTTTCTTGATGTTGCTCTTGGTCATCACGATCGATTGCCTCTTCCAAACCGATCAGACATTAATCCAGTATCGTTGTAGCGTTGAATGGCAGGAGGCACGGCTTTCCCATGCACTCTCAGCATTCGTCTGCACTCTCATCTTTCCTATGCACTCCCAGCTTCCCCATGCACTCCCAGCTTCCGATCACGATCGCCGACTCGCCCTTCCAAAGCTCTACAATCGATCGTCGATGTAGGGAAGATCGAGCTATATTCTAATTAAACATCCTTGATGAAAACAATCTAGAAAAACAGATTCAAACAGAAAATAACAAAGAAATAACAATTTAACAATATAATATGGTCACTTTTTTGTCGCTAACTGTCGCTACGCACTGCACCTATAATTCTGCTACCCTATAATTCACTGAAAGTGAATGCAAATCTGACTCTGGAGCGCACCCTAGCCAATTCAGAGCTTTGATTTAGCAAATAAATTGAGAATTTCAGAGGCAGCCTCACCAAACAGTGCCATCATTCGAATTTCTTCCGAAATGAAATTGAGGAAAGGATCATTTCCAATGAGGATTCTTCACATTTTCGGCCAACACTTGAGACGGGTGTCAGTCCGGAGATGATACGGTAAGTGAATGGGATCAAATAGAACCTCAAGCCACGAACAGAGGTGCTCCAACCGATCTTAGAGATCTCCAACCGATCCCAGAGATCTCCAACCGATCTCAGAGATCTCCAACCGATCCCAGAGATCTCCAACCGATCCCAGAGATCTCCAACCGATCCCAGAGATCTCCAACCGATCCCAGAGATCTCCAACCGATCCCAGAGATCTCCAACCGATCCCAGAGATCTCCAACCGATCTCAGTGATCTCCAACCGGTCTCAGAGATCTCCAACTGATCTTAGAGATCTCCAACGATCCCAGAGACAAGGCACAAGGTGTAATCCAGGTTCAGGCCCTTATCCAAGCCCGATCCAAGGCTGGACCGAAGCCAAACCAGGTTCAGGCCCTTATCCAGGCCAGATCCAAGGCTGGACCGAAGCCAAACCAGGTTCAGGCCCTTATCAAAGCCAGATCTAAGGCTGGATCAAAGCCAAACCAAATTCCCAGCCATTCTGGAGATCACATGACCCAGTGAATTCATTTTTGAATTGGATTGACTCTAATTCTCAGAAAAACACTACCGCAGACCATACGTTTAACAAATTGCAATCTTTTCCCTTTTCAATCTTATCGTTTGTCATTCTGGATGTCACATGATCAATTGAACTTACTTTTACAGGCAATCAAAGGTTACTGTAAAATGTAATTGGACTAAGGGTTACGGTAGACCGGCCATAATTTAAGAAACCCATAATTTGGCTGAAATCTCATTTCAGTCAAGATCTCCTTTTTCTGATGATGGTGGAAAGTGTGCTTGAAGAAGATGTAAACGAGAGTTACATTGAGTGCACGAATCAACACCGAAACAGAGCCGATGAACTTCGAGAGGCCGGCTTCACACCGATTACGGTAACATATTCAAATTCTAAGGGATAATTCGTGGATCCTGGATGTCACAGCTAGTTTTCAGAGACTCTGGTCTTTCCTCTGTCGAACCGATCAGGAGTGCCCGTCGAGGGAAACTTGTGTAAATGCGCTGGACATTCACAAACTGTTCACGAGGCTCAATCTGAGGTAGGGAAATCTCTTGGTGCGCTCCAGGATACACGAAAAGTCAGTCAACATTTTCGGATTGGGTTTATTTTTGAAGAAATGTTTGGGTAATGTAGCCAGGTCAGTACGACTTCGCTAAATTGCGGCCAAAGTGCTTAAACGCTAGCTCCAGAGCTGGTGTGCGTTCCAGATTGAATAGAAAAATCTTTTAAAGTAGTCAGAAAGGCTTATTTCGGGTAGAAACGATTGGATACTGTAGCCGGGTCAGTACGACTTCGCTAAATTGCTGTCTAAACGTTCAAACGCTAGCTCCAGAGCTGGTGTGCGTTCCAGATCGAACACTAAACACCTCAAAACATACCCAATCTTTTTCTAGGCGCTGGAAAACGATCGGCTTCTGCCGTCCCATTACTTCCCTTCAATCCGACGCTGATTCCTATTGTGCCCCAAAGACGGCGTTAGCTCTTCAGCATTTGGCTTTCTTCGCTGGCGTTCGCGAGATTAGCGAATACGATTTGGATGGGAAAATTTTGGAGAATTTCGCGTTGAGCCCGAAAATTTTATTTTACGGAGGGCACCATTTGAAATCGCTTTTATTCACGAAAGCTTTCGAGATTCATTCAAATTGTGTGAGGAGTGTCGCTTAGAGAAATAATAAATGCTAATTAGATTTTAAATGCAAATTCGATTTTAAATGCTAATTAGACTTCAAATGCAAATTCGATTTTAAATGCTAATTCGACTTCAAATGCAAATTCGATTTTAAATGCTAATTCGACTTCAAATGCAAATTCGATTTTAAATGCTAATTAGATTTTAAATGCAAATTCGATTTTAAATGCTAATTCGACTTCAAATGCAAATTCGATTTTAAATGCTAATTAGACTTTAAATGCAAATTAGACTTTAATTAGACAAAATTAGACACAAATCAGACACGCAAATTAGAAAAATGAATGAGGTGGCGTCAGGGCTGCCACCCAGTAACACGAAACCTTGATAACCCTAGGATATTCAGTTGTAATCTTGTTCTGTGCTCTCCAGATTAGCTTTCATATCAAGGAAACTGCCTTATACTGTAGTTTTCGGCCGGCCTTATTAACTGTAGTTTTCGCTTTCGCTTTTGATTCCAATTTTGAGTGTGCCTTCCAGAACACATGTTTTAATCAGTTAAAGCTTTTCGGGCGTTTGTTTAAGCCCGTTTTAGGCTCAGATAACAGATTTTCGCAAAAAAACCGTAAATTTTGGCAAATCTTGTACTTTTTCTTAAGAGAAAATGAGAAAAAAAGGGAAATTAGGCTGGTTTTGGCAAAAGCGTTTCCATCGATTTCCATTTCGGAAATGGAAATGGATGGAAACGGCTGACTAAAGATTGAAAATAATCTGGCAAGTCGACATGGGATTGGTCGGTTGTTCTTTACGCTCCGACGTAAACTAAATCGAGCTGGCACACCAAATTCCTCATTTTTCTCGCAGTATCACGATCCCATCTCTACCTAGAAGCACCAACAATTCGAAACAACAATTTGCAACAACAATTTTCCTTTCGATATTTGTCGACAACAGTCTTGAGCTTGTTTTCCAGCCAACTTTCCAAGCCAAACCAGCCAGCCAACTTTCCAGCCAACCGAAATTCGGGCAAGTGAAAGTCAGGAGAAAAGGCTCTTGACCAGCTCTTGACCAGCTCTTCTTCAGCCTAGACATCAACCTTGGAAAGGGGCAAAGCTAAATCAAACACTGTTTCTACGTGTTTTGATGTGCTTTGGCTTTCTTCTTTGTGCCATTCTTCGATCTGGAGCGTACGGATTCATAATTTTGAGTTTTGGACAAAGTTGGACTTGTTGAACAGATCTGAGTCAATGCGCGTTCGAGTTCGTCGCTTTCCTATAGACGCTAATGATCTAAATTCATTCAAATCACGATTTTTAGCCATCCTGAAGTGCACTAGGGTGATTCAAGATCTTAGAATCTAAACTTTATTGACTTATAGTTGACCCGTCTGCACTGTTCGAGTTCGTCTCTTTCCCCTAGAAAGACAAAAAAAAAAAAAATTAAAAAAAAACAAGATTTTTGTGCCCGGCGGGGGGCAAGGGGATTAAAAAGGCTTAGAGCCTAAACTTTATTGATTTAGTTAATTGACCCCTTTGCGGTAAGAGTTCGTCGCTTTCCTATCGACACTAATTATCTAAATTCATTAAAATCAAAATTTTTCGCCATTCTGGAAGGCACTACTGCTATTTACAAGTTTAGAAATGCAAAACTCGCCATTTCACGCGCTGATCATGAGTGGCTCATAACCGCCCCCTTTCACTCCCCCTAAAGTGCCTCTTCAGCTTTTCCTTTTGATTTTTTGATCAAACCATTTCTCCATCTGGAGTGCACACTTCGTTTTTGTGTTTCTTGTCGCCTTTGATCCCTTTCAATGAGCTTAAGGGGATATCGGAGTACTTACGGCTACACAAAGTCGAACTCAAGATGATGTGAAAGGAGACAGGGCTTACCATTTTCCAATCTGGAGCTCACCAAAAGTTTTCAACCGAAATTTCTGCCATTTTCTGCATTCTGCCAGTTGAGCAATTTTCCACTGAATATCTATTTCTCAAAAATGAATCCCTCTCGCTTGTGGCTTGTGTTTTTCGTTTTGCGGGACGGGATCGCGAAAATGTGTGAGTTTTAAAATACGACAAAGTCTACAGTATACCGGCTACCTGTAAAGAGATCAAATTTGGAGCCTTTATGGAAAAATTACCTAGCGAGCGAACGTTGAAGCAAGATCGGCTCATTTCAGATAAATTCACTGCATAAAAATATGCAAATTTTGTCGTAGCTGCAGATTCTGGATGTCACAGTAGATAAAGATATCAAATTTGGACTCTTTTGAGCAAAAACGGCCTTAGCGGCCTGTTGAAGCCAAGATTGGCTTATTTCAGACAAAATTAGCATATAGAACTAGGCAAATTTTTGCGTAAATGTAAATCCTGGATGTCACAGTAGATAAAGATATCAAATTTGGACTGTTTTAAGCAAAAGCGGCCTTAGCAGCCTGACGAAGCAAGATTGGCTCATTTCAGACAAAATTAGCAAATAGAACTAGGCAAATTTTTGCGTAAATGTAAATCTTGGATGTCACAGTAGATGAAGAAATCAAAATTAGTAGTAGTGAGTGCGAAATAGATAGGAATCAAGAGCCGAAACATTGTCACCGCTCTGTGTTCGAAAAGTTTACTTTCAGTGGCACCGCTGAATGGCGGGAATCTCGCGGTGGAGAGGGTGAGTGCAATTTCCAATTGATTTTTTATTTTCTATTTTCATTTTGGAACTCACAGGACAATTCTGGTCAAAAAGAGATCAAAAAAGAGTGTTTTTTGCCTTGACCGTAAGACAAGTCTTTTTGTCTTGACCGTTTTTTGTCTGACGTTTTTTGTCTTGACTTAATCTTGACCGTAATCAAAACTTTCAGATAAATCAAGGCTTCGGCGTCGAATTTTGTCTAATTCCGAAGACTGGGATCACGATTACGCAGGAAATCCTCTGCGATATCCTCCGGGAATACAAGGGGATTCCATATAAACAGAGACTTGGACAAAAAGTCACTTATGAGAAGTGAGTTTAACGTTTTCCTGGAAACATTTCGTCAATCGTCAATCGGCCTTAGCGGCCGGTCGAAGCAAGATTGGCTTATTTTAGACCAAATTAGCATACAAAACTATGCAAATTTTGACGTAAATGTAAATCCTGGATGTCACAGTAGATGAAGAAATCAAATTTGGACTGTTTTAAGCGAAAACGGCCTTTGCGGCCTGTCGAAGCAAGATTGGCTCATTTCAGACAAAATTAGCAAATAGAACTATGCAAATTTTTGCGTAAATGTAAATCTTGGATGTCACAGTAGATGAAGAAATCAAATTTGGCCTTTTTCAAGAGAAAACGGCCTTTACGACCTGTCGAAGCAAGATTGGCTCATTTTAGAGAAAATTAGCATACAAAACTATGCTAATTTTTGCGTAAATGGAAATCCTGGATGTCACAGTAGATAAAGAAATCACCTCACCGAATTTAGTCAATGTCGAAAGAATCAGAATTTCTGGTGGTGGTGGATGGCGACGTGGTTAAAGCCATGGGAAACCGTTCGCTTCACAATCGTCCGCGAGCCGATCGAGCGCTTCGTTTCCGTCTACAAATTTGTGTGCAAGTTGTAAGTTTTTGATTTTGGAGACGAAATCAGAAATAAATAAATAAATAAAAATAGCAGTATAAGGAAACGAACCTGGGTGAAAAAGTGCAAGTGCTCGTTATCCACTGCATTAAAATCCTTTCCATTTTTCGAGCTGGAGCACACGGCTTAATAATTTTGAGTTTTGGACAAAGTTGGACTTGTTGAACCCTTTTCGGGTCAACAGTTCGAGTTCGTCGCTTTCCTATAGACACTAATTATCTAAATCATTAAAACAAGTTGCCACCTGGGTGCACAGGGTGATTCAAGGCTAGACATAAACTTATTGACCTATAGTTGCCCGCTGCAGTGTCGGTTCGTCGCCTCCTATAGCGCAATTATCTAAATTCGTAAACAAGATTTTAGCCACCTGGAGCACAGGAGCTGCCTTGCTGTGGCCGCTTTCGAGTTCGTCGCTTTCCTATAGACGCTAATTATCTAAATTCGTTAAAATCAAGATTTTTAGCGGTCCTGGAGTGCACTAGGGTGATTCAAGAGCTTAGAGCCTAAACTTTATTGACTTAGTTAGTTGGCCCCTCTGCACTGTTCGAGTTCGTCGCTTTCCTATAGACGCTAATTATCAAAATTCGTTAAAATCAAGATTTTTAGCGGTCCTGGAGTGCACTAGAGTGATTCAAGAGCTTAGAATCTAAACTTTATTAACTTAGTTAGTTGACCCCTTTGCGGTAAGAGTTCGTCGCTTTCCTAAAGACACTAATTATCTAAATTCATTAAAATCAAGATTTTTAGCCATCCTGGAATGCACTAGAGTAATTGATAAACTTAGAATCTAAACTTTATTGACTTATAGTTGACCCGTCTGCACTGTTCGAGTTCGTCGCTTTCCTATAGACGCTAATTATCTAAATTCATTAAAATCAAAATCTTTAGCCATCCTGGAATGCACTACTGCTATTTACAAGTTTAGAAATGCAAAACTCATCATTTCAACACATAAATTCATAAAATCAAAATCAAAGCTTTCAGTCGTTCGGATTGCCCGGCGAAAGTGAAAACGATTCACGATTTCGCCCGCTGGCTATACAAAATCCAAAAAGCGGAGCTCAAAAAGGGGAAAGCCGCCTCAAGAAGCACTCAATTTATCACATGGCATTCGTGGCCACAAACAAGGTTTGCGAAAAGTTGTATTCAACCATTTTATCAAATAAAATGATTCAAAATGAAAACAATTCAAATAAAGGCCGTTTTTCCCTTTTAAACATTTAAAAATCGAATTTCTAGATATTGTAACATCGAAAATAATCGAACAACATTGGTGCATCATTCTTCGAATCGGCAAAAAATGCGCCAAGAGATGATGACTGTTTTCCGGAGAGCACGCATCCCGCAAAGAGTCGGCAACAAGGTCAGCTGTCTTTTACTACGATTACTGGACATTTGATACGCGTCCCGCTTCTTTGGCCATTGGAAATTTGCCTTCTTTTGCCTTGTTGGTTTTGAGGGGAAATTTGTGGCTTCTTGAAAAGCAAATTTGATCGAAGATTGTATTTTTGGGCGATCTGGATGTCACACTAGTCGATAAGCAGCTTAAATCTAACTTTTACCATGTGTGGCAACTTTTGCCATTGGTGCGTTGCTTACGGTAGAATTTGTGGCTTCTCGAAAAGCAAATTTAATTGAGAAACGTATTTTTGGGCGATCTGGATGTCACACTAGTCGATAAGCAGCTTAAATCTAACTTTTGCCATGTGTGGCAACTTTTGCCATTGGTGCGTTGCTTGCGGTCCAGAATTTGTAGCTTCTCGAAAAGCAAATTTGGTTGAAAATTGTATTTTTGGGCGATCTGGATGTCACACTAGTTGAAAAGCAGCTTAAATCTAGCTATGGCCATTAGCTATCCAACTTTGCCATTGGCAGTCTAACTCCATTGGCAATCCAACTTTGAGCTCAAATTTCTTAGTGTTGAGCCGTCCAATTTCAATATTCTTTATATAATTAGATGCGCCAAGTCATTCCCTATCGATTGGTATAAAAATTGTTTAATTTGGACAACCCAACCCCAAGATATTTGAGCTCAGAGTTGGATTGGTAAAAAGGGGCGGGGCTTGTATATAAGAAACGCCTAGCCTTTTGCCATTGGCAATCGACAAAGAAAGACTTGACGCGTCCAATGATCTTATAAATGGTGAAATTGGATAGCCCAGCGCCAAGGAATTTGAGCTCAAAGTTAACTGGAAAAAAGGGGCGGGGCTTGTATATAAGAAACGCCTAGCTTTTTTGCCATTGGCAATCTTTGGGCTCAAATATCTTGGGGCTGGGTTGTCCAAATGTACAAATGCGTCAAGTCTTTCTTTGTCGATTGGTTGCCAATGGCAAAAAAGCTAGGCGTTTCTTATATACAAGCCCCGGCCATTTTTACCAATCCAACTCTGAGCTCAAATATCTTGGGGTTGGGTTGTCCAAATTAAACAATTTTTATACCAATCGATAGGGAATGACTTGACGCATCTAATTATATAAGGAAGATTGAGATTGGACAAACCAACACCGAGGTATTCAAGCTCAAAGTTGGATTGCAAATGGAGTTAGACTGCCAATGGCAAAGTTGGATTGCCAGCGGCAATAGCTGGATTTAAGCTGCTTATCAACTAGTGTGACATCCAGATAGCCCAAAAATACAATTTTCAACCAAATTTGCTTTTCGAGAAGCCACAAATTCTGGTCCGCAAGCAACGCATCGGACTTGCCTGGTTGATCAGTAGAAATTCGGGGTTTTAAGCTGTTTGTCGACTAGTGTGATATCCAGATGGCTCAAAAATATAATTTAAAATCAAATTCGCTTTTCAAGAGGCCAGAAATTGGTCTAAAGTCGGCACTAGTGCATCGGTCTGGCTGATAAGTAGAAATTATGGGGTTTTAAGCTGCTTATCGACTAGTGTGACATCCAGATAGCCCAAAAATACAATTTTCAACCAAATTTGCTTTTCAAGAAGCCACAAATTTCCCTCAAAATCAACAAGATTTGAAAGTCGGCTCGAAAAGAGAACTCACCTAGGGATTCGACCAAAAATATATTAATTAAAGAGCTTGGATGCATTAATTAGGCTTTCATCCAATATGAAATCCAATATCCAATATGCCGAGGTTTTTAGCCGAGATTTCTCATTAGAGACTCATCAATCAGCCAAATAGAAGAAATACCGATTCTGTTTTTTTTGAAAATCACCATTTCCAGGCTCTGCGTCACTTGCTTCGCTCCTCAACAGCGCATGCCTCAGAGAATCGAACGGAAAAGCGAAACTTGAAGAAAGAAGTGATGGAAAACAATCGAACAATGGAGTACATAAAAGCCATTTATCATCAGGATTTTCACTTTTTCGAGAAACACAAATTTTAGGGCATTTTGAATAAATTATGACGGTTTGGGACGATTAAAAGCATTTACGCTACATTTTTTTCAACTACACTTCAAAATGATGTTAACCCTTAACCTTCTGCTTACCGGGCATTTACCATTGAGCTATCGGCGCCAAGAAGAAATAGGAGAGACAAGAAAGAGGAAGAAAGGAAGGAAGGAAGAAAGAAAGGAAGGAAGAAAGAAAGGAAGGAAGGAAGGAAGGAAGGAAGGGAGGAAGGAAGGAAGGGAGGGAGGAAGGAAGGGAGGAAGGAAGGGAGGAAGGAAGGAAGGAAGGAAGGAAGGAAGAAAGGAAGGAAGGAAGAAAGAAAGGAAGGAAGAAAGAAAGGAAGGGAGGAAGGAAGGGAGGGAGGGAGGAAGGGAGGAAGGAAGGAAGGGAGGGAGGAAGGAAGGGAGGAAGGAAGGAAGGAAGGAAGGAAGGAAGGAAGGAAGGAAGAAGGAAGGAGGAAGGAAGGAAGGAAGGAAGGGAGGGAGGAAGGAAGGGAGGAAGGAGGAAGGAAGGGAGGAAGGAAGGGAGGAAGGAAGGGAGGGAGGAAGGAAGGGAGGAAGGAAGGGAGGAAGGAAGGGAGGAAGGAAGGAAGGGAGGGAGGAAGGAAGGGAGGAAGGAAGGGAGGAAGGAAGAAAGGAAGGAAGGAAGAAAGAAAGGAAGGAAGGAAGAAAGAAAGGAAGAAAGAAAGGAAGGAAGAAAGGAAGGAAGGGAGGAAGGAAGGGAGGGAGGGAGGAAGGGAGGAAGGAAGGAAGGGAGGGAGGAAGGAAGGGAGGAAGGGAGGGAGGAAGGAAGGGAGGGAGGAAGGAAGGAAGGGAGGAAGGAAGGAAGGAGGGAGGGAGGAAGGAAGGAAGGAAGGAAGGAAGGGAGGAAGGAAGGGAGGAAGGAAGGGAGGAAGGAAGGAAGGGAGGAAGGAAGGGAGGGAGGAAGGAAGGGAGGAAGGAAGGGAGGAAGGAAGGGAGGGAGGAAGGAAGGGAGGAAGGAAGGGAGGAAGGAAGGGAGGAAGGAAGGAAGAAAAGGAAATTCAATGAAAAATTGATGCAAATAAGCAACCAAAACGAAGGAAATAACGAGAAATGAAAATATTTGCTAAAATTTTGTTTTTATAGTCATTTCCTGGAATGGCTGAATATCTATAATGCATCGAGACATCGAGAAAATAATGCATCGAGACATTTATGCAAATTTTGCATTTATGCATTTACTTTCACGTTTACCGGAAACCTATA
Organism: Mesorhabditis belari; assembly: GCA_958450365.1. Taxonomy (NCBI): domain Eukaryota; kingdom Metazoa; phylum Nematoda; class Chromadorea; order Rhabditida; family Rhabditidae; genus Mesorhabditis; species Mesorhabditis belari. The sequence continues at coordinate 1,070,681 of CAUEEP010000911.1, forward strand.
TACCGTAAATACTGTAATTGGACCCCACCCCTCTAATAGTACCCACCCCTCTAATAGTACCCCACCCTAGAGGGGGAGGGAAAAAATAATACCCCACCCCTCTAATAGTACCCCACCCCCACCTAACGCGTAATTACAAACAACACTTTTAAAGCGGAAAATTTTCATGTATTTTCAGAAATCGTTTGTATTTTTAATTTTATCCCATAAATTTGTTGTTTTTAAATACTTTGCGCCAAATTTTTTGCGCAGCTCGCAATAACTTTCTTCTAAATGGACCAATCTTTATGATTGCAGATCTCAACAAGTGCAACAAAGTAACACCAAAATCATAAAGGTTGGCCCACTTAGAAGAAAGCTATGGCGAGTTGCGCAAAGAATTTCGCAGCCACCCCCCTTTGTTGCAAAGATGGGCAACGATGTTTCGATCAAAGCAGCTGCTGCATTCTATAAGATTAATCGAAAATGTGTGCGTTCCTACATCAAACAAGAAATCGAGCTAGAGAAAGCCCACGGAAAACGCAAGAGACTCAATGGAGCCGGACGCCACTTGAACTCGGAGAGGATTGATATCGGTTTGGCTGAATGGATACGGGATCGTCGAGCCGAGAAGTAACACAGTAACGAGTAACACGCCGGATTATCTGGAATGAAGCGGCTAATCGATTCTAAAAAGCTGAAATTTCTTTCAAAAGAACCCATGGCTGGATGGAGTCCTTCTTGAGGTCTTGAGGTCGTTCTTGAGGTCGCCACCAACTTTCTTTGAGGGCACCAACAACAACTTGTCAAAAGCTGCCGAGCGAATTTGAGAAGGCCATCGTCGAGCACATTCTGAGGCTGAACAAGACAATCAAAGAAGGCGATTACAAGCACATTGTTGCTTGCGATGAGACGGCGGTTTGGCTGGATGCTTCGACGAGCAAGTGCATCGAAGCGGTTGGAGCCAAAGAAGTTTGTGTTAGAGATCAGAGATGGAAATCGGACAGACACGGAAATCGAGGACCTCTTGTGGCCGATCGCATCGACGGGATTTCAAGGACATCGAGGAATTGATGATCAAGCAAATGATGAATTCATTGATTTGGATGTTTCTATTGATTTCGCTTGTTAGTTATTTTTGTTTCGTTTTACTGTTAAATTTTCAAATGGTTAAAACCAATAAAAACTAAAGAAAAAGTTTGCTTTTGAAAAAATTATTTGAATGTGTCCTGATTTGGTAATTTGAATAGTGGTGTAAAATAGTAGCCCACCCTCTAATAGTGCCCCACCCTCTAATAGTACCCCACCCTAGAGGGGGAGGGAAAAAATAGTACCCCATGGGGTCTAATTACAGTATTTACGGTAAGTGTTTTGTTTTGTAGAAAGTAGACAATCGGACCTTTATTACAAAAAAGGTTAGTTGATTTTATATAACCTTAAAAAGTCCTTAAAATAAAGTTTAACTTTGTTTGATATTCAGAATAAATTTGGAAAATGTTCGCACGCTCAATCTCCTTCAGTTTTTTGGCTTTGGTCATGCTCTCAATGATGACAAACGGCCAAATCCTCGACAATGATCCTTGGTATATCGACAATGATCCTTGGTATAACTCAGGCCGGTCGCAAGTAATGGGATATTGACACTGCACCGATCAGAGCTACGTGGCGCTCCATCCATGGAATAGACAACCGCAGTGAATATTGCCAAGGATGGTTTCAGCGACTCCGCGGCAATCGATACCGTGGAGGATACTGTAAATTGGGTGGTTTCGGAGATAGAAGCAGTTGGTGTCGGAATGGGTATACTTGTACATGTTATTGATGAGTAGATCCCACATTCATAATCACTAATCTTACTTGGCAATGGCAATGGCAATGCAATGGCAATGGCAATGGCAATGGCAATGGCAATGGCAATGCAATGGCAATCCCTCATACATACCCCTAAAATCTTTAATTTTTAATTCTTTTACTACCTTCACAATATCATAATTTGTCAATGCTGTTAGATTGTCAATAAACATTTAAACATTCAGATTGTAGAGTTTGGGATGTGCAAGAGCCGGTGTGCGTTCCAGATCAAATAGAAAAACCTTTTAAAGCAGTCAGAAAAGCTTATTTCGGGTAGAAACGATTGGATACTGTAGCTGAGCCAGTATAGCTTCGCTAAATTGCTGTCTAAACGTTCAAACGCTGGCCCAAGAGCTGGTGTGCGTTCCAGATTGAATAGAAAAATCTTTTAAAGCAGTCAGAAAGGCTTATTTCGGGTAGAAACTATTCGACACTGTAGCTGAGCCAGTATAGCTTCGCTAAATTGCCGTCAAAGCACTCAAACGCTAGCTCCAGATTAATACTCTTGAGAAGAGTACGGATCGGATTGATACTACGTCGATGGTGACACAAATGTTAGTAAAACCAGTCTCTCTACAATGTTAAACCAGTCATCTAAACAGGATTTAAAACCTGAAGGGTAGCATAAAGCAAAGTGAATTTATAATGTTACTGTTTATTAGTACAGAACCGAAATGCAACAATAACCATTACAAAAACAGCATGCGCACCAAAAATGAAACAAGGCAAAACCCTTGAAACAAGGCAAAATGAAAGAAGGCAAAAACCTGCAGATCAAGAAAAATTAATTTCGGGACTCGTTGACTTGGACTGATTGACCGGTAAGGGTTTCACTCGGTGAGGCAAATCGGCTTCTCGTTCAAATCCTGGACACAACTCACTCCATCCGAGCACGGGCATTTCTAAATTATCGTTTATGGCATTTCGTTTATATCAATCTGTCGTTTATATCAATCTTTAAAATTGAATCTTTAAAATTCATTGTCTTATTACTTTTTAAACTCTTTAAATGTTTTATTAGTCTTTAAATCTTTAAATTAAACGACTTCTTTTATTGCTAAAGGCCTCCCCTTCCCAAAAATTCTTTTTCCGTATTTTTTTTTACATTAAAACTCTTATCACTTTCTTCTAATTCAATATTTTTACAATCTTTTTTCACTTTAAAATAATATTAGGTTGTCCAATAAGTAATGCGGGTTACTTATTTCGAAACTATTGCGGAATCGCTTCGAGCAAATATATGCTCTTTTTAATCATCAGCATCTTGTGTTTATTTTTATATATTATTTTATTCATTTGCCTTTGTTTTATAATAGATATGTTGTTTTGCAGATGAAAGACAAAAAGTTTGTTGTCCGCGCATCAATGCTGTATGATTTCAAACGAGGTAAAACTGCAGCGGATTGCCATCGAACTATCTGTGCCGCATTTGGAGAGGATTCAATTTTGCGGACGGAAACGAGTCGTTAGAGGACGAGGAACGCGCTGGAAGGTCAGTCGTTTTTGATAACGAAGCTTTGCTTAACACCATTGAGTCTGATCCAACTCAAACTACTCGTGAGTTGGCCGAATTATTTGGTTGTTCCAAATCAACAATCGACAATCATCTCCATGAGATTGGAAAATTTAATCGATGCGGAAAGTGGCTTCCCCACAAATTGAGTGAAGCGAATAAAGCTGCTCGTGTATCAATTTGTGGGTTTCTCATTGGTCAAACAAAAAACTCTGGTTTTATTGATTCCATCGTTACTGCGCATGAGAAGTGGATTTCTTTTGACAATGCAACGAGGAAGCACCAGTGGTTGTCGCCGGGAGAAGATCCGAAACCAACGCCAAAGCCAGAATTGCATGGAAAGAAGGCCCTATTGTGCGTATGGTGGAATTCTAAAGGAATCTTACATTTTGAAGTTCTAAACCCCGGTCAAATGGTCACTGCTGACTTGTACTCTCAACAATTAGAGAGAGTGCAGCAAGCTCTTTGTCGTAAAGGAGAGGACACTTCGATGATTAAACTGCAGTTTGACAATGCTCGTCCGCATATTGCAAAAATCGCACAGCAGAAGATTGAGAAGCTTGGATGGTCGACTGTCCCACATCCGCCGTATAGTCCAGACCTGGCTCCATCTGATTTCCATTTGTTCCGTTCGATGGCGCACGCTCTTGGAAAACGCAAGTTCAAAAGTGTTGACGAGGTGCAAAAATGGCTCGACGATTTCTTCTCATCGAAACCAGCTTCATTCTATTATGACGGACTTCACTCTTTGCTCGGACGATGGAGAAATGTTGTTGATTGTTGTGGAGGATATATCGATTAATAAAGTTCCCTTTTGTTAATTTTGTGATATTTTGAAAATCGTGTCAAAACACGCATTACTTATTGGACAACCTAATAGAAACATTTCTTTACATTTTCACAAAGATTATGGGCTGCTTTCAGGGCTTGCCGCATTATAGCTCTAAGTGTTCGATTTAAATTTGATTTTTAAATTTTAAAGTAGAATGCGCGCGGGTGGTTCAGTGGTAGAATGCTCGCCTGCCACGCGGGCGACCCGGGTTCGTTTCCCGGCCTACGTGTAAGAAATGTATGTTGATGTTTTGATCTATATAATTTCTTGTGAGACCGTGTCTCGGTGTGGTTCAATCGCGGTCTTCTTGAAAACGTAATAATTTATCCAACTTTCCCTTATTAGGGCAACTTCGCTCAAACTAGAGCAACTTGGCACTATCACAATTAAATCAACACTTGAATGTGAAAAAGAAATGATAAAGCACAAAAAAGGAGAACCCCAAACTCACTCAAAAGCAAAGCTTAAATAATGGGTTTTTTAAGCATACAAGCTACAACAACCGGACAGCTGAATATCATTTAGTGACTGATTACGGTAGTTTATCCACCAACTTTGAACTTTAACTTGTATTGAATTTTTGACTAACTGCAGAGCAGTGGCAATTCGCCACACCCATCCTCTTCAACTTTTGGGAAAGTTGGCCGTCTTCCCACTATTGGGAGGGAGCCGGATGACCCAAAAGTGGGAAGCGGCCGAGCTTGCCCAGCTCCAGCTCCAACTACAGTAATTGCTGGCTTTAGACAAGGGCAAAATGATAATGATGCAATCTACAGTATTACAGATAGTTTGATGCGCTTCAATTAACGTAATCAAAACTCACCTGACAACCCATCATTGTCCCATTGACCATTAGCGGATTCCCAAAGTACCCCCGATCACATCGATCACAGTGATCACCAATCGAGCCATCGTTGCAATCCCAGCAATGACCTGGAAGCGTCACCGTAGGTTGATTGGGGTTTTCCAGTCAGGCTCAGGGATTGAACTAGGTCTACAGGCAAGCCAGCTTACGGTAGTCAGGGATTACGGTAGGCAGGAATTACGGTACGCAAGGATTACGGTAGGCAGGGGCAGGCAGACCTAGCCGAAGAAAGTCGGCGTTGGAACAACTCTGGGTATGAGTGCTATAAAGTGATACGATCCTACTCCAGCTACCGTAATCCCTGCTTACCGTAATCCCTGCTTACCGTACTCCCTGCCTACCGTAATCCCTGCTTATCGTAATCCCTGCCTACCGTAATCCCTGCCTACCGTAATCCCAGCCTATCGTAATCCCTGCCTACCGTAATCCCTGCCTACCGTAATCCCTGCTTATCGTAATCCCTGCTTATCGTAATCCCTGCCTACCGTAATCCCTGCCTACCGTAATCCCAGCCTATCGTAATCCCTGCCTACCGTAATCCCTGCTTATCGTAATCCCTGCTTACCGTACTCCCCGCCTACCGTAATCCCTGCTTATCGTAATCCCTGCCTACCGTAATCCCTGCCTACCGTAACCCCCTGCCTACCGTAATCCCAGCCAATCGTAATCCCTGCCTACCGTAATCCTTAGCCACTGTAACCTTGCCCTTTCTACTGTAATCCCCTGTCAAGTCCCACTAATCTTTTCTACTGTAATCTTTCGCCAATTTTACCCCGTAATCCCTTGCCCGTAACCTTGTCCTTTCTTTAATTTTTGTCATTCCTGTCATTCCCTGTCATTCCTACCGTAATCTCAACGATTTCTACCGGAATTCTACCATTCCTTGCCCTTTCTACAGTAACTCTTGGTCTTTGTACGGAATTACAGTCTTTCGACCGTAATTCCGTACAAATTATCAACCGTAATCCCCTGTAAAGTCCTCTAGAAATCCCGTTTTCTATCGTAATCCCGTTTCCTATCGTAATCTCGTTTCCTATCGTAATCCCGTCTTCTATCGTAATCCCGTTTTCTCCCATAACCCTGCCCTCCCTCCCATCCTCTCACCATTTTCCGGATCACACTTCTCCGTGTGCCCATTGCATTCGCATTCGGTGCACTCAAAGAAATGCTTTTGCGCAACTTTTCGATATCCCGAGGCACAAGTGTCGCAAAACTCTCCGGCTGTGCTAAAGTATTAGCAATTAAGCTAACAAATTAGAAATTAAGCTAACAAATTCGAAATTAAGCTAGTTTTCTTGAAAACTCACTTCTCCTGGCACGCACACTGCCCGATCCAATCGGCTTTTTGGGGATTCGACAAAGTTGGGAGATCCTGAGAAGCTGAGCCGAGAGAAAAGCTCTAAAATTGATTACGGTGCCATTTCCAGATTCTAGAAAATTGCCCAACCCTCAAATATCCAATATCTCCACTCGAATAGGTTCCCCGAATCTTCAAAGAAGCAACATTTTGCAGAATTCTCAAGAATTCGTACTCTTTTCCGAAATGCGTCGTTTCCATGGGTATTTTCGGGATTTCTTTCATTTTCCCTGTGATCGACATTATCGGTTTCAACGCCGAAAGCAAGCCAGAGGCGATCGTTTGCAATGGGAGAAAAGCCTGGAACAATAAAGAAACAATAAAACAGAGTTATTCCATAAATAAAGCAACTCAGACCAGGCTCAAAGCCAGATCCCGCCTAGCCTGTTTTACCTGAGCTCTTAGAATCTATCAGAAGCCAGCTCTAGAGCTAGGCTGACTCTAGCCTTGCCTGGCAGTCTGGCTTTAGAGCTAGGCCGACTCTAGCCTTGCCTGGCAGTCTTACAGGTCCTTGGCTCAACTGAAATACCCGTAAATCCTTCAAAATTTCTGGAAAATGTCCAAAAATGGAAAATGTCTACGAGCCGGACGTGCTGGGCTCAAAGAAAGCTATTAGTCATTGGCCGTTTAGAGCCCGATTCGTTTGAAAGACCCCGGACCAGCTCAGGCTCAGCTCAGACTCCTGGGCTAGTCCCTGGCATAGCCTAGGCAGCCTAGGGTCAAGATAAAGTGGTTTGACCTAGCCTACAGCCTCCAGAAAAAGAGGCTCGCTTGAAAAAAGCCATCCGTCTGACAATCAGTCTACATTAACGAAAGCATCTGTCCGTCCTTTTTTGCCGTTGGCATTTTAAGGTTTTTCGCCTCTTTCTCAGCATAAACCCTTTTATTTTGCTTGCTTTGACTATCATTCGGTGCAGAATAAAATTACACGTCGAATGATACCAAAATCAGCTTAAAATATAATATCCATACAAAGTTATGAAGAAAAATGTTCAACCTCCGTTTTTAGCCAATAACTTTGCAAAGATTTTATATTCTAGGCTGATTTTGGTATCATTCGATGCGTAATTTTGTTCTGCATCGAATGATACTCAAATCAAACAAAATAGAAAGGTTTTTGCTGAGAAAGAGGCAAAAAACCTTAAAATGCCAACGGCAAAAAAGAATCGACAGACGTTTTCGTTACAAGTCTATTATAGACTGACTGCCAGATAACAGATGACTTTTTTCAAGCGAACCTTTTTCTGGAGTCTCTAGGCTAGGCCAGGCCAGGGCGCTTTGGCTAGGCCAGGCCAGGGCATTTTGGCTTGCGCTGACTAGGCTATGCCAGGATCAAGCAGGCTATTCCAGGGTCAAGCAGGCTATTCCAGGGTAAAGCAGGCTATTCCAGGGTCAAGCAGGCTATGTCAGGGTTTCCAATCGGGCCCTGGGCTCCATTCCTCACCTCATCGACTTTTGCGTAATGCAGATGATATCGATATTGTTGAAATTCCTTTGTCGGCTTCGGGTTCTGTTGAGCTGTCAGTGGGAAGCTGATATTCTTACCGTCAGCTCCAAGAATCAAAATGTCACTGAAATTCCGGATTACATTCTTGATCGCTCTTCCTTTTTGATAGCTCACTTTGGTCCCGTTTTCCCGCCATCTTTCGCGATCCGGAACTCGAATGACAACCACTGATTGTAGGAGGGCAATTGGTTACCGGTGAACTTTTCCGGGACCCTGAAATAGTAAATAGGTTTTTATAGCTTCTTTGGGCGTCCTGGAACGCACAAAATCTTCGAATAAGTTTTAAAGCTGAAATTTTCAATTTGAGACTTTGCACTTGGGTCTGGTTTGAGTTCGGCGAAATCGCTCGCCATCTAGGGCACCACAGATTTTCTAGCTAATATTTTGAGCGTCCTGGAACTCACGAAATCTTCGAATAAGTTTTAAAGCTGAAATTTTCAATTTGAGACTTTGCACTTGAGTCTTGTTTGAGTTCGGCGCAAACGCTCACCACCTAGTGCACCACAAATTTTCTAGCTAATATTTTTGGGCGTCCTGGAACTCACAAAAAATAGATCGGGTCCCCGTTTGGCACCGAATGGACAGCAATCGCTTCTTCCTCTTTCACCCATCTCAGCGGTAGATCTTCAGCTGTCGACTCGTCGACGAAACTCGCTTTCCACGAGTCTTTTCCTAAATCGCTTTATTTTTTGATCATTCTGGAGTGCACACTTTAAATTGGCTTGATTTGATTTGATTTTCTTACCTTGGTCAAACTTTGAGGTGATCTCTGTCACGTAGTATCCCTCAACTGACTGGCATGCTTGATTGTTGCAGAGACAAGGGGAGCAACCGAGTGGGTTCTCGCTGGAAAGGGTACCGTAATTTGTGAAGGGCTCTATTTTGCCACTATTTTGTATCTTTTTAAGCTTTAAACGGCAACTACATCATCTCATCTGTTTTATGTTTTGTTCGCATATTTGTTTGCTATTTATTTCGACATTTGAATTTTTTGGTTGTTGTTTATTTTATTTAAAAATGCTTATATTTTTTATTTAGATCATGGTCGAGCAAAAGTTTGCATTACTGTTTAACTTTAGCAGCATTACTGTTTAACTTCAAAATTTGGATTTTTGGAAAATTTGGATGGTTCCAGACGGTCCAGAATTTAATTTGGATGGTTCCAGACGGTCCAGAATTTGATTTGGATGGTCCAAGACGGCCACAAGTATTATTGGCATGATTTGAGAAAGGTTCCAATGCTTTGTGAGCGTCGAAACTTCGGAGATGGATCACTGATGGTATGGGACACCTTCAATGTCGATGAGGCTCTTGTTTTAGGATTTGTGAGTTGTTGCATGAACTCGAACGATTATCAGGGTGAACTGATCAATTACGGATCAACTGATCAATTACGGATCAACTGATCAACTACGGATCAACTGCTTCCTTTCCTAGCACAAAACCAAGAGAAAAACTACATTTTTAATTTCTTCGAAAATTCTTAGTTCTACAGGGTGCGGCCAAAATATCCGGCGGAACGTACTTTTTGCCATAATACTGCGAAAACTCATTTATTCACGCTTCTTTTTATGTTTATGCATTTTTTTATTCTTTTTTATATGTTTCAATTATTTTTTTGATAAATAAGTGATTTAGAAATGAAGCTGGGACGAAAAGAAAAGAGGGCGCTCATCTTGCAAATGACCAAGGATGGACTCAGCGTGATGGATACCGCGAGAAAGCTGAAAATACCGCATCAAACAGTTTCAGATGTGAGGAAAAATTTTGCCACACGTAAGAACTTGTCCGACAAGCCAGGAAAAGGTCAAAAAAAAACCGTGCGAACCCCAAAGAACATCAAAGTGCTTCGCGAAAGAATCCGAAGAAATCCGTGTCAATCAATGAGGAAAATGGCCAAAAGTCTCCAAATTTCGGAAAAAAAGTGTCAGGAGGATTGTCAAATTGGATCTTAAATTGAAGCCTATAAAATTTCAAGCAGCACATGTTCTCACTGAGAAAATGAAGGAGCAAAGACTTAAGAAATGCAAAGTTTTGTTGCGGCGTTTGAAGGGTGGCACGCATCGGAGGGTTCTCTGGTCGGATGAAGCGCCATTCACAATTGAGCAGGAATTCAACAAGCAAAATAATCGGATTTTAACAAAAGATGTTGCCACGGCAAATTCTCAGGGAAGAATTGTCCAAAAATCGGCTCATCCAAAATCGTTGATGCTTTGGGCCGGGGTGACCGCTGATGGAAAAGCACCTCTTGTTTTTGTACAGACAGGTGTGAAAATTGATCAAAATTACTACGAAAAAGAAATTTTGATGAGGCATATGAAGCCTTGGGCTGATAATCACTTTTCTGGAGCACCTTGGATCTTTCAACAAGATTCTGCACCAGCACATCGTGCAAAAAAGACCATGGAGTGGTTTGCCAAGCAAAACGTGGATTTCATTACCCCGGAAGAATGGCCTGCAAATTCACCTGACATCAATCCTATGGATTTCGCCATATGGGGAATCTTGAAGGCAAAGGTCTCATCAGCTCCACATGCTAATTTGGATGATCTGAAAGCCACCCTTATCAAGGAATGGGCAAAAATCCCCGTTGAGACTCTCCGTGCCGCGGTCGACGATGTGCCGAAGCGACTTAGGGCTTGCATGAAGGAAAAAGGAGGAAACTTTGAGATTTAACTGTTTTTATTTTGTTATTTGGACTGTTGTTGTTATTTTCAGTAAAATTCTATAAAGCTTTTCTGCTAATTTTCTGAAGACCAGTCGGTCTTTTCATCGCCGGATATTTTGGCCGCACCCTGTACAAAGAAAATGAAGCGCTCGCACCAAGTTGGGGTGATCCTATCATTTTCCAACGCACATTATTAGAATAATTACTGTATCCTTAGATGTAATTATGGCGCCAAAAATCAAAGATATTTCGTGAACTTTTAGCAGAATTCCTCAAATAGGCGTTTGATATCAGTGGAAAGGTTAACTCTACAAAATTCTCCACAAAATTCTCTACAAAGATTAATTCTCTAGAAAATTCTCTACAAAATGACATTTAACGGAGAACTCAACTTAAAGGACCTTTAAAAAAGAACTTAAAGGCGCCTTAGCTCAAAAAAAGGCCTTTTTTCAAAGCCCAGAACCCACTGTGTGTTCCAGGATTGGGTTTCGAATTTGGATGGTTCCAAACGGTTCAGAATTTAATTTGGATGGTCCAGACGGTTCAGAATTTAATTTGAATGGTTCCAGACGGTCCAGAATTTAATTTGGATGGTTCCAGACGGTCCAGAATTTAATTTGGATGGTCCAAGACGGCAACAAGTATTATTGGCATGATTTGAGAAAGGTTCCAATGCTTTGTGAGCGTCGAAACTTCGGAGATGGATCACTGATGGTATGGGACACCTTCAATGTAGATGAGGCTCTTGTTTTAGGATTTGTGACTTGTCGCATGAACTCGAACGATTACCAGGGTGAACTGATCAATTACGGATCAACTGATCAATTACGGATCAACTGATCAATTACGGATCAACTGATCAATTACGGATCAACTGATCAATTACGGATCAACTGATCAATTACGGATCAACTGCTTCCTTTCCTAGCACAAAACCAAGAGAAAAACTACATTTTTAATTTCTTCGAAAATTCTTAGTTCTACAAAGAAAATGAAGCGCTCGCACCAAGTTGGGGTGATCCTATCATTTTCCAACGCACATTATTAGAATAATTACTGTATCCTTAGATGTAATTATGGCGCCAAAAATCAAAGATATTTCGTGAACTTTTAGCAGAATTCCTCAAATAGGCGTTTGATATCAGTGGAAAGGTTAACTCTACAAAATTCTCCACAAAATTCTCTACAAAGATTAATTCTCTAGAAAATTCTCTACAAAATGACATTTAACGGAGAACTCAACTTAAAGGACATTTAAAAAAGAACTTAAAGGCGCCTTAGCTCAAAAAAAGGCCTTTTTTCAAAGCCCAGAACCCACTGTGTGTTCCAGGATTGGGTTTCGAATTTGGATGGTCCAGACGGTTCAGAATTTAATTTGGATGGTTCCAGACGGTTCAGAATTTAATTTGGATGGTTCCAGACGGTCCAGAATTTAATTTGAATGGTTCCAGACGGTTCAGAATTTAATTTGGATGGTTCCAGACGGTCCAGAATTTAATTTGAATGGTTCCAGACGGTTCAGAATTTAATTTGGATGGTTCCAGACGGTCCAGAATTTAATTTGAATGGTTCCAGACGGTCCAGAATTTGATTTGGATGGTTCCAGATGGTCCAGAATTTAATTTGGATGGTTCCAGACGGTCCAGAATTTAATTTGAATGGTTCCAGACGGTTCAGAATTTAATTTGGATGGTTCCAGACGGTCCAGAATTTAATTTGAATGGTTCCAGACGGTCCAGAATTTGATTTGGATGGTTCCAGATGGTCCAGAATTTAATTTGGATGGTTCCAGACGGTCCAGAATTTAATTTGGATGGTTCCAAACGGTTCAGAATTTAATTTGGATGGTCCAGACGGCAACAAGTACTATTAGCATGATTTGAGAAAGGTTCCAATGCTTTGTGAGCGTCAAAACTTCGGAGATGGATCACTGATGGTATGGGACACCTTCAATGTAGATGAGGCTCTTGTTTAAGGATTTGTGAGTTGTTGCATGAACTCGAACGATTATCAGGATGTCCTTACGAATCAACTGCTTCCTTTCCTAGCACAAAACCAGGATGTCCCGGGTCAACTGCTTCCTTTCCTAGCACAAAACCAAGATGTCCTTACGGATCAACTGCTTTCTTTCCTAGCACAAAACCAAGGCAAAAACTACATTTTTAATTTCTTCGAAAATTCTTTGGCCATTTTTCGGTCATTTTTCAGAGCCCAGAACTCGCTGTGTGTTCCAGGATTGGGTTTCGAAAGAAATAAAGGCGATTTAAAGACGTTAGGGTCCAGTTTCCGCCAACCAATAACTACGGTGGGGTACTGTAACCTTCCACTACTGACCAAATCTCACCTCGACAATCCGATGAATCCCTCTTTGCACTTCTCACATCGATCCCCCTCCACATGGGCCTTGCACTGGCATTTCCCGGTCTCCGGCTCGCATGCTAATTTTCCATCTACTGTACCCGTCAGCTCGCAGGAGCACGGCCTGAAAATAGATGTTTATCATTTTAATTCAAACTAACTATCTAGATCTCCTATGTGCGTTCCAGAAGTGGCAGTTTTGCTTTTAAAAACAAATTTTAAGTTATCTATGAGACGCAGGTAGGAACGAAGGGAAATCCTCAAAAACCAACTTCTTCTAAATTTCGATTTTCGTCTTTTCTGCTAATTAATTATCTGCTGTGCGTTCCAGAACATCAAAAGATTCACGTGAAACAGATTTTCAACTAGATAAAACCCACTTGCACCCGGCGTCTCCAAAGCCAAAATACCCGGCCAAGCACCGGTCACAGGCCTCACCGCCGACTCCCACTTTGCATTGGAAATTGTTTTCATTGATTTCCTTAGCTGAAATGAGTTCTAGCTTTAGTTTAGAGTTTAGATTTCATTAAATTCTGAAAAATTTTTTGTTAAAAACCAACTTCCGTTTACTACATCGTTTTCCTCGTTTTCCGCCTCTTTTGCCAGTTTCGAAAACGATTTAAATAAACCCTGAACATTTGTAATTATTGTAAATAAGTGTATTTTTGTTTCCATATATCGTAGCCGATTATGAATGAAATTTTTTTGGCAAACCTTTCTAGTAGAGCAACCCTTTAATGGACAATATTATATCATCTTGTAGCGAATTAAATTCTGGGTCGATTCGTACCAAATTTGTGAGTTTAGGTTAAAAATCACCGGCGCTACAACGTTTCATTCAAAATCGGCGGGACCCCTGTGGCGGAATTTAATCCAATACGGTTCCAATACGGTTCTTTTTGTGATCCAATACGGTTCCAATACGGTTCCAATACGGTTCCAATACGGTTCTTTTTGTGATCCAATACGGTTCCAATGCGGTTCCAATACGGTTCCAATACGGTTCTTTTTGTGATACAACACGGTTCCAATACGGTTCCAATACCTTTCCAATACGGTTCCAATACGGTTCTTTTTGTGATACAACACGGTTCCAATACCCTTTGATTCCTCTCCAATTTACCCTTTGATTCCTCACCGTTCAATGGGAAAGAATTGTTGTGGTGGTAGGTGGTGAATCTGCACTTTTCTCCTCTTTTCCCTTCAATTCTCAACCTCAATGTCTCTGGGCAGCAATTCGCATGCAAATTGAGCGGCTGCGGGGCCGCCTATCACTATGGGAAAACGATTGGAACTCGAGAAAACTGTCTCGAGGGACTTTTCGAAAATTTTGTTATTGGATCCTCAATTTGGAAGATTGATCAATAATCTCTTAGACTTGCAAGACTTGCCGACTTGCCTGTCTCTGGGCAGCAATTCGTCTCTGGGCAGCAATTGCAAATTGAGTGCTTTTTCGCGATCGAATCCTCAAGTACTATTTGTTAACCAAAGACTTTATTGATTTTTAGATTGATTTATTGATTTATTTCTTTCAAAATGCGTCTATTTTCGGCTTTTCATCTATTTCCTTTAGTTGTCCATCACTTCCTCGTTGAATAACTCAGTGCCTTCACGCCGTAATTGCCGGCGCTACAACGTTTCATTCAAAATCGGCGGGACCCTCGTAGCCGATTATGAATTTCAGCCGATTATGAATGAGTGGGAGCGTCCAACCATCAAGTAACCATCTAGGAGCGTCCAACCATCAAGTATTTGGTATCATTCGACGCAGAATCATTAATAATTATGCTAAATTTTTAAAATTGGAAAGATTGGATAAAAAGAAAAAAATTAGAGCCAAAAAACTGTTTGTTCAAGAGAAAACTTTGAGGCCCCATAATTTTTTTTCTTTTTATCAAATCTTTCTAATTTTAAAAATTTAACATAATTATTAATGGTTCTGCGTTGAATGATACCAAATACTTGATGGTTGAACGCCTCCGGACCCACTCATTCATAATAAGCTGAAATTCATAATACTTGATGGTTGGACGCTCCTGAACCCACTCATTCATAATCGACTGCAATTCATAATACTTGATGGTTGGACGCTCCTGAACCCACTCATTCATAATCGGCTGCAATTCATAATACTTGATGGTTGGACGCTCCTGAACCCACTCATTCATAATCGGCTGCAATTCATAATACTTGATGGTTAGACGCTCCTGAACCCACTCATTCATAATCGGCTGCAATTCATAATACTTGATGGTTGGACGCTCCTGAACCCACTCATTCATAATCGGCTGCAATTCATAATACTTGATGGTTGGACGCTCCTGAACCCACTCATTCATAATCGGCTGCAATTCATAATACTTGACGGTTCGACGCTCCTAGACCCACTCATTCATAATCGGCTACGACATATATAACCAGACTAATCGAGAGTTCAAGAAGAAGTGTTACTGGCTTTGCACACCAAAGTGTTACTGGCTTTGCAATTTGAATGAATACTTCAGAACTCTTGAATTACAAGGAAAATTCACTCACTGGTGTCATCAAAATGAAGTTTTTGAGTTTTTGATAGTATAGATTCGTTTTTAGCATTTTTTTAACATCTTTAATAGCAACATCAACCATCAACCTTCTTGGTTTCACAGAAAACAGAAAAGAAAACGATTACTTTGGCTTTTTCAAGGGTACATAATGAGCCAATTGAGCCTGATTGGATTTAGCATATTCACCGGAAGCGTTCTTCCCATAGCCAACTGGTGTCCTTGCAAGAACACTGTTCTAGTAAGTCAAGGAAGAGAGAGAGAAATACCGAAGTACTCATTCATAATCGGCTACGACACATATAAAAACTCACCTCAAAAAGTGCCGCCAAAACCTGTCCAGGGTTTATGTGCCCTATTTCTTGCGTCACATTCGCGTCGATACCGTTTATTTTGCTGATCAGCTCTAGCTGGCATGCACAGAGCCCAATGAGCGCGAAAAATAAAGAAAAAGTCGAAATTTTAGTCATTTCTAAATAGTGACCAATGTAGGGGGACTGTAGAAATGTAGCCGAAAGGATTACTGTAGATCGAGATCGCAACGGTGTCAGTGTCTGCCCTGCGCTCCAGATTAGGTAAAAATTTTGGGCTTTTGAAGATTAGAAGCAATTTAATCACAAATAAAGCCAAGGTCTTGTTTTCGATGGATCATTTGCTATCATTTCCTTGAGAAAATCCGAAAATCGAAAAATCTAGGTCAATGCCCTCCAGAACAACGAAAACAAGCGGGAATTTCGCGAAATATCCCCAATATTAATGGGAAATCATTGTGGATGAAAGTTAGAGGGATCGGAGAGCTTTAGAGGCTTTGTTCATAAATGGAACAAATGCCAACTCTTTGGCCAACTCTTTGGCCAACTCTTTGGCAAACTTTGGAAAGTCCCAGACGGCCAAATAATGGCTGACAGTGCTCTGAAAGTATTGAAGTAAATTGTCCATTTTACATTTTACAGGCAATTTGCGGATTCCTCTTTCGTAGTAGGATTTTGGTTTTGAATCGAAAAACTTTTGGAGCCAATTCTTGACTGCTTCTTCCGAATCGAAGTGCTCTCCCGCAAGCTCATTACTCATGATCCGGAATAATATATATTCATACTTTATTCAGGACATGAAATAAAGCGTAATCAGTCAGACAATACACAAAATCTACACATAAATACATAGAGAAAGATGAGATATTTTTACTCGGCGATGTGGAGGCGGGGAGAAAAGAAGATAGATAGAAGATAGGCTTCTTGCTTTAATAACCTCAAGCCATGAATGGGCCAACCCAGTGGAAGAGTGAACTCCGCTAGAGAAGGGATCTCAGAATAAGTAGTAATCAGAAGCGGCGAGGTCCGGACTGTATGCGGGATGCGTCAAAAGTTCCCAACCAAGGCTGTTTATTTTAGAGTGAGTCAGTTTTGCAAAATGAGGAGGAAGGAGAACGATCTTTGACTTGGAGGGCCTATTCCTCTTTCGTAGTAGGATTTTGGTTTGTGTGTGAGACAAGGGTGAGACTCAAAAATTGGGGACTGGAGATGTCCCAGTGTCCCAGTTTGAGCACTTTCTTCAAAAGAAACCCATTTTGGTGTTAATAGAAAAGTTGTAGAGAATCAAAAATTAGGCTTATAGCCAAATTTCCAAAAAGATACACCAAAAATAATTTCGCTTAAAATGCGATTAAATGTATTGAGAATTATGCATTCTAGTAGTGTTTCGGTTGTAGAAAAAAACAGTTGTGAGTTGACAATCAGCTTTTTATGATCATCAGCAATCCTGTAAATCTTAGTAAATGCACTTTAGCCTATCGTGAAGTTATTATTGGGTTGGTGAATTGAAAACTGCGGGACTTTGAACTAAAATTTATTAAACATAAAACCATAAATTCATTCCAAATAATTTCCATTATTATTGACGACTTCTGCCCATTTTACAGGCAATTTGCGGATTCCTCTTTCGTAGTAGGATTTTTGGTTTGTGTGTGAGACAAGTGTGAGA
Organism: Mesorhabditis belari; assembly: GCA_958450365.1. Taxonomy (NCBI): domain Eukaryota; kingdom Metazoa; phylum Nematoda; class Chromadorea; order Rhabditida; family Rhabditidae; genus Mesorhabditis; species Mesorhabditis belari. The sequence continues at coordinate 1,088,131 of CAUEEP010000911.1, forward strand.
CTCAAAAATGGAGGACTGGAGATCTCCCAGTTTGAGCACTTTCTTCAAAAGAAACCCATTTTGGTGTTAATAGAAAAGTTGTAGAGAATCAAAAATTAGGCTTATAGCCAAATTTCCAAAAAGATACACTTAGTAGTTTCGCTTAAAATGCAAGTTTTGTGAAAAGTCGTAAATTTCGCATTTCTTGAAAACCAGTTTTTGAATCGTTCTGAAAATTTGGATATAAGCTTCATTTTTGATTCTCTACAACTTTTCCATTGACACCAGAATGGGTTTCTTTTGAAGAAAGTGCTCAAACTGCCACATATGACAATGGCCGGCATTTTTCAATTCACCAACGCAATAGATTGAGATTAGTCTTGATTTGAGGAGAAGCCAATTTGAGGAGAAGTCAATGTCCAATTTGAAGATTCGGGCCGGCCAGAGTAGTTTGGCAAAGGGAGAGGGAAGGGGGTTATGTAGAAGCCCTGCGCCGGACGACGAGCGATAACGCGGCTGCACAAAGAACACAAAGAACACACAGAACACACAAAAATTTGGATATAAGCTTCATTTTTGATTCTCTACAACTTTTCCATTGACACCAGAATGGGTTTCTTTTGAAGAAAATGCTCAAACTGCCACATATGACAATGGCCCGCATTTTTCAATTCACCAATTCAATAATTTGTGCGTAAATAAATTTTACAAAAGTTTTCTTGGATTTTAGCAAAAAAAACGAAATGCTACATGAATAGATTTTGATAATAGCCCATAAAAAAGCCAATAAAAATGCCAGATTGTCGTTGTAGTAAAAGCGCCATAAGTCTACGGAATAATACTCAATTCGAATCTTCTCGCAATCCATGAGTCGATGAAATCCTCGATGAGATCAAGGGATCAAGAGATCTTTGATCCCTCGTTCAAAGGTCATCAGATCTACTTCATCTCCATCATATTCTTCATCAGCATCCTCATCTTCTTCTTCATTGGGTACATCGAATTCGATGTTCAGTTCTGCTTCCTTGATCGACGAGTGGAAATTTGAAAAGAATTTCTCGAGGGTTTCAGCCAATTGAATTGAATCCGATTCGGCTCCAGATTGACCATTTTGATCAACGAATTTCTTTTCCTAGTCCAAATGATGTAGTGCCCTTTACTCTGGCATTTAAAGCTTTTTTCAAAAACCCACTTTTTCCCATAATTTCTTGCCAAATTGGTGAACTTTTGAGCCAAATCGAATCCTTTTTGCTTTCGCGTTTCTGTTCGCAAAGTTTTTGGCGGGAAATTCCCCTCGCCCGTTGCGTAAAAGAGCCACAAAGAAAACTGGTACTCTTCGGCGGAAAAGAAAGAAACGCGAAAGTTTGATGGGAATTGAGATTTATCGCCCAGATAAGGCCCCGTCATTTCACGGCAAAGTAACCTAAAGATTTTGAATTTTGCCGAATTTAGCAAAACCGTATTCACAATGATTTATTTACAATTATCTATTTACAATTATTTATTTACAATTTTTGTGCGGCTCAATTTTGCATCAACTCCGACACTTCACGATTTCCATTTCGCTTTGCACATCTCAAATTTTGGCTCAATCTACTAAATGCCATCCAGGATTCACAAAAATAGACAAAATTTTGAGCTACGATCATTCTGTGCTGATAAATTGCCCACTACTTGCACCACTCCAAAACTCCCTTTCACTAACTTCATCAAAGAGCCTTGAAACGGTGATTTTTGGGTGTTGTGCCATCCAGGATTCACAAAAATAAACAAAAATTTGGTCTAAACCCATTCTGTGGCGATAAATTGCCCACCACTTGAACCACCTTAAAAGTCATTTTTGCCAACTTTACAAAAGCACCTTGAAACAGTGATTTTCGGGCATTGTGACATCCAGGATCCACAAAAATAGACGAAATTCTGAGCAAGGATCATTCTGTGCTGATAAATTGTTCACTACTTGCACCACTCCAAAACTCCCTTTCTCTAACTTCGTCAAAGAGCCTTGAAACAGTGATTTTCGGGTGTTGTGACATCCATAATTCACAAAAATAAACAAAATTTTAGTCTAAACCCATTCTGTGCTGATAAATTGTCCACTACTTGCACCACTCCAAGACTCCTTTTTGCTAACTTCATCAAAGAGCCTTGAAACAGTGATTTTCAGGTGTTGTGACATCCATAATTCTTCGCAAATTGTTTTTCTTAGAAATTGCGCCAATCTTTGTCTTGCAATTCGATCATGAACATACAAGAGGAGTGCGGAGGTGCGAAAACAATGTGAAATGGTGCGCGATCGGATTTCTCCACCTTCCCCGTGCTTTGGTGAGCACCTTTTGACCCCATTTCCTCTGTTTCACATATTTTCTGTGGTTTTTCGGAGAAATTGGTTGTTATATGGCTTTTAAACAGCGCAGATCCCTTATGTTTTCATGTAAACTCGCAAATTTTGTATATTTGTAAATTTGCATATTTTTTTGGTCATCCAGACACTCGATGACATCCAGGATTCACAAAAATAAACAAAATTTTGAGCTACGATCATTCTGTGACGATAAATTGCCTACCACCTGAACCACCTTGAAAACCATTTTGCCAACTTTATCAAAGCACCTTGAAATTGCGTTTTTTGGGTGCTGTGCCATCCAGGATTCACAAAAATAAACAATATTTGGTCTAAACCCATTCTGTGACGATAAATTGTCCACCACCTGAACCACCTTGAATGTCATTTTTGCCAACTTTACAAAAGTACCTTGAAATTGTGATTTTTGGGTGTTGTGACATCCAGGATTCACAAAAATAAACAAAATTTTGGTCTAAACCCATTCTGTGACGATAAATTGTCCACCACCTGAACCGCCTTGAAAACCATTTTTGCCAACTTTACCAAAGCACCTTGAAATTGCGATTTTTGGGTGTTGTGACATCCAGGATTCATCGAAAAACACTTTTTTAAACAGCTCTGTTCGCCAGTTTTGCGTAAACACACGAGATCTGGCGCTGCACAGAATTCCGATACAATTCTGACATTCGGTGCCTTTCTCTTGGAGCAAAAAGTACATCAAATTCAAAGCCTTGCTGTTGTTTTCCAATTTCGAAAGACTCTAAATCGTTTTCTTTCGAATTCGATTGATTACTCATTCATTTTCCCTGTTTACAGCCCATTTTTTATCCTTTTTTCGCCCCTGTTTTTCCTCTTTTTGTTTACAAAGCGAAAATTTGTGTTCAAATTCGAACAAATCGTAAATATTTTTTGAAAATCCCGTGATCCTAGGGATTTTCTGCTCCCCGCTTTGGGAGCAGCGGCAATTTGCGTCAAGGAGTTCTTTTTGAAGCATTTTGCCATCCTGATTAAGTCTCATTCGGCAAAGAGCAATTTGTTGTACGTGATTTGTGCTGGGCTCAGTGGCCGTCAAGCCGGACAAGTTGAAGTGAAAGGGCGGGACTTATGTTTGTCAGAGGCAGGTTTAGCTTTTAAACTAGAAAAAAGTATGAAATGACACCAAAATTTAGGGGGTGGCGTATGGTTTTGCACCGGGTGAATTTTCGTTTTCTGGCTGTTACATTTTCCCTATTCATGCTATGTCGACGATTTTTGGGGTTTAAGGGCTATTTTTGGTCCTGAATCTAACTACGTTTTCAGTTTTTCTGTCACTGGCACGGAAGCCGCAGAAAATTGAAATTTATGGGGTGGCGTATGTGTGGGACAAGGCCGAAAAGTAAGTACAAATTGGCGTTTACATGACTTATCTTTTAATTTAGGTTGCACTCGAACTTCTACGAGATGAATCTTGTGAAGAAGGAGGATCGAGAAGCGCTGTTGAAGTCGATCAAGGAAATGGCTGCCATGATTGAACAAGCCGATGTGGACGTCATCCGTACCGAATTGAACAGCTTAACTCAAGAATTTTTTGATACTCACTTTTGACTGAATCGCTTTCTTAAAGGAAAGCTTCATTTCCCCAAAGCAAATCTATTTTTTTCTCGTTTTTAAGCCAAATTCCAGCCAAGGGGGATATTAATCGCGGCCGGGTGACGATAAAAATTGTTTACAAGGCGAAAATTTGTGTTCAAATTCGAACAGATCGAACAAATCGTAAATATTTTTTGAAAATCCCGTGATCCTAGGAGCATTGTAGTGTGCGCTCCAGATCGCCTAATATTACATTTAAAGGCGTATTCGGGTTACTGTAGAAGTAGTGCTTTTTAGAAGCCAGTCACTGAACTGGACTACGGAAGTTTTTAGAGTTGGCAAAATTGCGTGGATTTTGATTGGAAATTATAGTGTGCGCTCCAGATCACCTAATATTACATTTAAAGGTCGGGTTACTGTAGAAGTAGTGCTTTTTAGAAGCCAGTCACTGAACTGGACTACGGAAGTTTTTAGAGTTGACGAAGTCGCATTGATTTTGAATGGAAATTATAGTGTGCGCTCCAGATCGCCTAATATTACAGTTAAAGATCAGATTACTGTGAGAGTGCTTTTGGGCGTCCTGAACTGACTACGGATGTTTTTAGAGTTGGCAAAATTGCGTGGATTTTAAATGGAAATTGTAGTGTGCGGTTCAGATCGCCTGATATTACAGTTAAAGATCAGATTACTGTAGAAGTAGTGCTTTTTAGGAGCCAGAATTGTAGTGTGCCCTCCAGACTACTACTTTTGAAAGAATTTTCCCATTTGCTAGCTGCTTTTAGCTCTATCTGTTTAGCTCTAGCTTTATCTACCTTTTGGAATCCGATAAAAACCGATAAAAACAGGTTTTTAAAGTGAATTTATTTAGTCAAAAGCGAATTTTCTGATACTGACTTTTGACTGAATCGCTTTCTTAAAGAAAAGCTTCATTTCCCCAAAGCAAATCTATTTTTTTCTCGTTTTTAAGCCAAATTCTGGCACTCATCCTATCATTTGGTGGGCGATTTGTCGCCAAAAAAGCGATGATTCATTTTTGTTGCAAATTGGAGCATCGATAAAGAAAAGAGGCCTAGAAATACAAAATTTTCTCAAAATACGACTAAATTTTGTGTTTTTTTTGGGGCTTCTGGAGTGCATTCTATCGGTTTTTCGGTTTTTTGGAATTTTTTGGACATTTGGAAATTTTTCGATTCTAGGAGTTGGTTGGCCGAGTTGCGTAACTGACCCACGAAAAATTTCACCAATTCTATCATTCTATCATTTCGAAAAGCACGTGTGCGCTCCAGATTCACCATTTTGAGCAACGATTTTCTTTTTGTAGTCCAAAATTTGGTTGAAGGGCCGAGGTGGGTAATTGAACCACGACCGAGACTCCAAAATTTTGCCAATTCACATTTTGCCAGTTTTGGCTTCGGGAAAGCCCCTAGTGCCTTCCAGATTGACAGTTTTGATCAACGAATTTCTTTTCCTAGTCCAAAATTTGGTTAAAATTGACCGACTCGGGTCAGGACCACGACCGAGATTCGAAAAAGTCACCAATTCACATTTTACCAGTTTTGGCTTCGGGAAAGCCCCTAGTGCGTTCCAGATTGACCGTTTTGATCAACGAATTTCATTTACTAGTCCAAAATTTGGTTAAAATTGGCCGACTCGGGTCAGGACCACGACCGAGATTCGAAAAATTCACCAATTCACACTTTTGGCTTCGGGAAAACCCCTAGTGCGCTCCAGATTGACCATTTCGTTTAAAAAAAATTCTCCTAGCTCCAGAATTCGCGTCATTTTTGCTCAAAGTCTTCTCGGGGGTCCCCATTTTTCTGTCAACCTCCGATTTTCTTAGCGAATTGCTCATTTCCAAAAGATAAATGAAAAATTTCAAATTTTCAATCAGATTCCATCACCTTAGCGTAAATTTGCCTCATTTTGGAGCATTTTTGCGTCATTTTTGAGCTCTTTTTGTCGCCCAACACTGAAAAAAAAAAGATTGGTGAGAAATAGGCGTTTTTCTCGAATTAATAAATAATTTCAACAAAATAATCATAAATTCTGGAGGTCACAAGGCTTTCGAATTCAACTAGAATTTGAATTTAAGCATTTTTGTTTGTTTTGATTTTTTAGTCAAAGATTTCCTGAAATTCGACAATTTTGTGAATACTATTTTAAAATTAAAATACTTTTAAATGATTGATTTTGATTTGATTGCTAGATTTGATTCCTAGAATGGTCAAAGTTCACCGATTCCCATCGATTTTGCATATATTTGACCGGGATGAGAGATGGCATTGTATTGGTATTGACTGTGCAAGCGGGACTGAGAGGGTTTAGAGGCGCAGAGAAGCGCTAGAGGGAAATGGAAAAGGGGAATTGGCAAGCTGGAAGGCACTAGGCGCATTGACCTAGCCAAATGTGGGGATGGAGGCGGCTGATTGATACAGCTTATGCAGCCTCTCTCCTCCACGCACCATTGCCAGCCTCGGCTATCCGCGTCCAGTCCCAACCACAAATGTTATGAATATTTGACTAATTGGACATTTCGTAGTACTCGGGGATGATTAATGAGCGGTTCAAAGAGCCAATTTCCAGCATTTCAGCGGTTTCCCGGGGTTTTGTAGCCACTTGTACGAGTTTACAAATTTTCTAGCCATTTCTAGCCAGCTGTTTTCAAAATTAAATCAATTTTTAGCGATCCTGGAACGCATGTAACATTTTAAATCACTAAAATTTCGGAAATCTCTATTTTTTCACTTTTGGAGAGCTGGATTGGAGAGCTGAAGTTGGGTAAATAATCTTTTTTCTAAAATGGTTAAATTCAAATTCTGGCTGTATCAAAAAGCTTAGTGACTTCCAGAATTTATAATTATTTTACGCAATTCATTTATCAGTTCGAAAAAAACGGTCATTTTTCACCAGTCTCGATTGTTGTAGTGACCTGTCCACGACCGAGATTCCAAAAATTCACTAATTCACATTTTTGTCATTGGGAAAACCCCTAGTGCGCTCCAGATTGACCATTTTGCTTAACGAATTTCTTTTCCTAGTCCAAAATTTGGTTAAAATTGACCGAGTCGGGTCAGGACCACGACCGAGATTCCAAAATTTTACCAGTTCACATTTTACCAGTTTTGGCTTCGAGAAAACCCCTAGTGCGTTCCAGATTGACCATTTTGAGCAACGATTTTCTTTTCGTAGTCCAAAATTTGGTTAATTGGCCGACCGGGCAGGCCACGACCGAGATTCGAAAAATTCACTAATTCACATTTTTGTCATTGGGAAAACCCCTAGTGCGCTCCAGATCGACCATTTTGATTAACGAATTTCATTTACTAGTCCAAAATTTGGCTAAGATTGGCCGAGTCGGGTCAGGACCACGACCGAGATTCCAAAATTTTACCAGTTCACATTTTACCAGTTTTGGCTTCGAGAAAACCCCTAGTGCGCTCCAGATTGACCATTTTGATTAACGAATTTCTTTTCCTAGTCCAAAATTTGGTTAAAAAAGGGCCGACTCGGGTCAGGACCACGACCGAGATTCGAAAAATTCACCAATTCACCAGCTGTCCGAATCGAGGTTAAGGTGGTGTAATTTTTGTTTATTCCATATCTGTGCCAGCCAGGAGGCATGAAACTCTCAAAATTTTCTTTTTTCAAATGTTCCTTTCTTTGGAATTCACTCAAACTCTTTTCCCAATTCAGTCTTTTGTTTTTGTCAACCGAAGCGAGGAGTTCGTTTGTTCAAATTTTGCGTTTCCTTTTCTCTTTTGCTTTTGAAATTGGATGAGTATCCAATTTGCATACGCTCTATTCACCATATATTTTTGCATCAATTGATGGCTTAGGTAAGGAAATGGCAAAAAAAAAAGAATATGCTAATTTGTCTAATTTCTCTATTTTGCAAGGAAAGAGCCCCAAATCCGGCTAAAAATCGAAAATGAATATTTCCTTTTCTTTTGGTGAGCCGACTGAGCCTGGGCGTCACTATGTCCAGATTTTCCTTGGGAAAAGTATTCCCCTAAATTTTGCTGTAATTTTTGTTGCTAGAAATTCTACATTCTGTAGAATAGAGAAAATTTAGAAAATGCCTCCTTAAAAACCGATAAAACTTCAAAGTTCGAATTTGAACATTTCAAACGAACGAACAGTCAACCTGACTTCCAGATTGCTCAAATATCTTAAAAGTTTAGCTTTTAGTACTCAAGAAGCTGGCTAAAAAGTGTCAAACTTGATTTTCGGGACCCCACCAAACATTCTAACATTTCATGTGGCTAAACATCCGATTTTTCACCTTTTTTTCAGCCAACCCTCAGCCCAGACACCCGCGTTTTTTGCCGATTTGAGAAATTACTTTAAGATAGGGGTTAATTCGGTTGGAGATGGCCCCCATTTATTACCCTTAGCTCCTCCTGTTCCCACGATCCGACAAACTTTGGACGATTTTTGCGCCTAGCATTGCCATTTTCAGGATGAGCTCCAGGATGAGCTCCAGGATGACCAGATTTTCATCAAAATTACCTTTAACCTGAAGTCAGTACTTTATACAACGATAGTCCACAACCATAGTCCACGCCTGACCAACTTCTATAGAATTCATCTAATTTATGATTTTCTGCTGCAAAATTGTCTAGTGACCTCCAGGATGGCTGAATTTTATCAAAATTATCATTTAACCTGAAGTCAGCACTTTAAACAGCGAGAGTCGACTTCGACCCAAAACCCAACTTCTATAGAATTTGTCTAATCTGTGATTTTCTGCTGTAAAATTGTCTAGTGACCTCCAGGACGTCTGAATTTTATCAAAAATCACCACTGGCATGGTGCTGCACCCCAAAGCAGTTAAGGTTGGGTTCGAGGCAAAACCCAACTTCTATAGAATTCATCTAATTTATGATTTTCTGCTGTAAAATTGTCTAGTGACCTCCAGGATGTCTGAATTTTATCAAAAATCATCACTGATTCTGATTCGGATTCAAAAATCTGGTACCCTAGGCTTCGGCGGGAAACCCAACTTCCTCAAACCAAACCCAACTGCCGTATTTTTTTATGTAAATCCAATCAATGAATTCCAGGATAGCTATTTCCATCAAAAATTCCCATCAAATTTCGAATTCCCTCAAATGGCTAGTGTTTTCGCACGTCGACCCCTCTCCCAGCAATGACCCTGTTTTTGTTTACAAGAGAGTGTTCGCTTTTCCCGTTCCTCTGCCCATCAACACATTTTGTGCCCTCCAGCTTGCCCATTCCTTTCACATCTTTTGCCTTTTTCCACCCGGGCGTTCCGCAAATCGCCCATTCTCCATTTCTCTTCTCCTCCTCCGTCTCTCCTCTCTTTCCATTACACCCCTCTTTCCCCTTGTCTCTTCTCCATCATGTTCCATTCCCTAGGGTTTCCCAGCGTCCCCGGGTGACCAGCCAGCCACCCGCAAATTATTTCATTAGCATACTGAATCCGAATCGGAAGCAGGTCCTGTAGTTAACTGAATATCTTTAGTCTAAAATTTTTTTGGAAGACTATATTTTATTTTTACGCCAATCTTTGTTGTGACTTCCAGAATATAGTCGGAGTTGAAAATAATTTCGTTTCCTTTGCTAGGAATAGATAATTTCAATAGCAAACGGTTCAACGCTAGTTGACTGAATATCTTTAGTCTAAAATTTTTTTGGAAGACTATATTTTATTTTTACGCCAATCTTTGTTGTGACTTCCAGAACGTAGTCCGAGTTGAAAATAATTTCGTTTCCTTTGCTAGGAATAGATAATTGCAATAGCAAACAGTTCAACGCTAGTTGACTGAATATCTTTATTGGAAAACTTTTTTATTTTTAGGCCAATTTCCAGTGTGCGTTCCAGAATGAAAACTCTATTAAGCAAAAAGTTATTTTTTTCAACCCAGAACCTATATTTCGTTAGCATATCAAATCCGATCCAGTCCAGCCTTCACTGAATATCTTTTGTTGACCTAACATCAAAGAAACCCTTGCTCTTTTCATGTCATTTTCTAAAATGCATTCCAATATTTAATTAGCATCACATTTCAACATTTTCTTTTTCATCTAAAGCTATAAAAAGGGCTCATTCAGAAAAATTCAGAAAAATTTTCACTTTTTCCTTTCTCCTCATTTAAATTGCTTTTCATTTGCTTCAATTACCAAAATAAAAAAGAAATATCAGTCCTTTTCAGAAATGCGGGTCTTTGGGAGTGGGACAAATGTGACCTTTTTTTGCGCACCCGGACATTTGCGCACCTTGCCCATTAGCGCACCCTTTTTCGCGTTTTAAAAAAGCCTCTAAAAGCTAATATTAACCAATTTCTATTCCAAAAGTTGTTTTTCTAGGTAATTTGAGGGCGTAGAATCGAAATTTTGACATAACAGAGCGGGTGGAACCAATTTGAAAGACAAAACGGCTAGGTCAAATTACAGAAAATTGTTGATTTTTCTCTTTTTATAACTCCGTCCGTTCGCTTCCAAAAGCTCTGATATGCAAAAATTTCGATTCTACGCCCTCAAATTACCTAGAAAAACAACTTTTGGAATAGAAATTGGTTAATATTAGCTTTTAGAGGCTTTTTAAAACGCGAAAAAAGGTGCGCTAATGGGCTAAGTGCGGAAAAAAAGGTGCGCAAATGTCCGGGTGCGCAAAGAAAGGTCGCATTTGTCCCACTCTTTTGAAAAAAAACGAGTCTTGTGTTGCATTGTGAAAAGCTTGATTTTTTGCTTTTTTTAAATCGTTCTTTCGCCATTTTTTTGAGCGCTTCAGGTAGTGTGCGCTCCAGATCGATAGAATAATTGAGTAATTGATCTAATTTCAATTCAAATCGAGAAAAATCCGGGGAAAAAGCAAATTACCCAATGAAGAAGATAAAATCGATGAATTAACGATTTCTGATTGACTCAAAACCCGTTGTGCGCTCCAGGATTGGATTTAGAAAAAAGAAGAAATCGATTTGAGAGCATTTGAGTCAGTTTTCGTCGTGTTCCTTGTGTGGTGCAAGGCTCCCCAATGGTGTTCTCTGTGCGGCCGCGTAATCGCTCGTCGTCTGGTACACCGCCCGGGTGTAGGGATTTCCCTTTTGGAAATGGGAAGGCACGGAGAGAGGACAGAGGGAGCCGCTCCCGTTCAAAACCGCGACCTCGAATTCCGGAAGACGGAGAGGGTCAAAAAATCGCACCTCGGGGGTATAAAGGCTCGTTCGTCCGCTGGTTAAGGGAGAGCAGGTGGCTCAGTGGCAAGTGTAGCGGCTCTTAATCCAGGGCCGACGATCTCGAGCCGGTTCGGATCCGGATGCGAAAATTTTTTTTTCTTTTTTTCTTTATTTGGTCGTTGTCAAATTTCCCCATCCCAAAGAAAAGAATTTTTCGAAACAACGGCCGGCTGTTCAATCTGACTGATCTAATCCATCTCCGTGCGTGCCAGGATCGCAGAATTTCTTTGCAATTTCCGGAATTGCACTCACCAATCATTGCCAATTCGTGTCTAATCAATCAGTCAAAATATTTTTGCAACTTTTTTTCCATTTTTTTTGCTTTCTGAACACCACGTGCCCTGTAAAAAGCCGAAAGCCAAACGGATTTTTCTTCGTTTTTCGGCTTCTCACTTTGGGAAAGCTCAGTGATCGGTCAACGCCAATTTTTTTTTCTTTTTCCGACTTTGCGTCAATTCCCGACGATTTCTCTGGACAAACATTTACAAATTGTTGAAAATTCTTTGTTCTGGAACGCACATGACTTGTTGAAGCTGTTGCGTGGTCGGATTTGATGACTTGAGCAACTCCAATGCTCGAGTTGCTCTCAAGTTCAAATTTCAATCCAAATTTCCTATATTTTATTGCCTCAACAGCTTAAAAAGACTCAGCTAAACCGAAAATCTTTTCATTTTTCCATTTTATGCAATCATTTGCCTACTGCAACAAAAATGGCGGCCTCGAAACGGTCCAATCTCCCGGAACCACTCCAGAAATTTGTTTGCCCCCGCTTTCAGGCGGATATTTTGCGATTCCGAAAAAATTGGGCAATTATTCGGGCGTCCTGGATGTCATTGCAAAATATTTTGATAAAACAAATGAGATTTTCGACAAATTCTTGAAGGCACTTTTTTGATTTCTTGTCCTCGGAATCTTTCATCTTTGAATGCATTACTCTGAAGAATTTCTTAATTTTCGTCAATCCTGGATGTCATTGCAAAATATTTTGATAAAACAAATGAGATTTTCGACAAATTCATGAAGGCACTTTTTGGATTTCCTGACCCTGGGAATCTTTCACATTTGAATGCACTAATTTCAAGAATTTTTTAATTTTTGTTAATTCTGGATGTCAGTGCAGAATATTTTGACAAAACAAATGAGATTTTCGACAAATTCATGAAGGCACTTTTTGGATTTCTTGTTCCTCGGAATCTTTCATCTTTGAATGCATTTACCTCAAGAATTTCTTAATTTTCGTTAATCCTGGATGTCATTCTTGGTTTATCAAATAAAATCTATGCTGGTTTTTTGCAAATTCATCACAAAGTACGGGCAGCGGGGGAGAGGGTGAAATAAACCGTTGTAAAAAGCCTCCCTTTTGACTGACCACTTCCGATAAGCGGCAAGCACGTCCAAATCGATTCGGAAAGTGACGACTGCCTTCCAGGATCGCCAAAAAAATTGTTTTCGCTTAAAAATCTTGTCTGATGGTCATTTTTTGGACTTCGTCTCCGTCAACCCAAATTTACGTTTCTAAACTTTTCACTTTTGCAGTCTGAATCGCTTCCAAAGCACAGAATGCCTCCCAGGATTGGCAAAATATTTCTCTTTTGGCTTTGTTTTCATTCTCTTACTGCCTAAAACGATTCAATTCTTTTTCCGTAAGAAAAATCTCGGAAAAAAAAGAAGAAATTTCCCGAATAGTATTTTAGAAATTGAGAAAAACCAAATATTCGGTTGGCCAAGAAGTAGTGGGTCACGTCAAAGAAAGGACATTTTGTCTTAAAGTTTTAGTGGGCCCTCAGTGTTTACTATTAAAAGAGACAACAAACTTCTTCTATTAGGTTGATGCAAAAGTCTTTTTCATTTTTTTCGTACTTCCGTTAAAAAGTAACAAATGCACCAATTGAACAACGGTTTATTGCATTCGAAAGGCCAATTATTTTTCTGCAAAATGACATTAAAACGAGTTTGAAATGTCTTATGTCTAGATTTTTTTGCGAGCCTGAAGTCGGGTAGTCAAAAAAGGCGACGGCTCGATGATGCATTTTAGACGCTTTAGCTAAGGAAACCAATCTTGATGTTAATAAATAAAAGATAGAGCACAAAAAGTTGGATATTTTTTCAGATTTTCAGAGAAATTGATTCAGCCAATTTCTTTATAGAGGTTTTTATAGATTTTTATGAAAAACCCCCGTTTTCACTCTCGAATTTGCTTGAAAGTGAACCCAAATTGACTTAAAAAGATGGGAAATTCAACAATAAACACTTTTCATTTAGAGCAAACCATAGGTTAATTGATGACTTTGTTATTTTTCAAAAGAAGCACGAAAAAAATGAAAAAGACTTTTGCATCAACCTAATATTTCAAAACACTTTCATTGATTGAGCATGCTTCCTTATCTCTTTAAGCATGCTTCCTTATCCCTTATCTTTATTCCTTATCCTTATCTCTTTATGAACTGCTTCTAGCTTCTGGAAATTTCGACGAGAAATCAAGCTCAACCCTTCAGCGGCTGCAATTCGCCGGTTTTCGCCGTCTCCTCACCGTACTTTTGCTTCCTTATCTCTTTACTAACTTCTTTTGTCGATCGGTGCAAATTTGCCAAATCGGCATATTCAGCATCTTATGCTAAGGTCGATAAGTGATCATCTTCAAGTCTAGCTCCAGGCCACATAACAAAAGTAACTACTTCTTTTGTCGGTCATGATTCCCTCTTCAAGACTACATGTGATCGATGATTTGACAAGTTTAAAAATGGAGACAAATCTTTGATCGAAAGCCCCGGCAAAACGTCTGAGGTTGTTATTGGGAGTGATTGGATGTGATGTGATCGGACTAGAGTGTGTTCCTTGCAGACAACGCGTTTTCTAAAAAGCGCGCGCCAAGGATAAGCTACCGTAACCCTATGCTTTGCATCAGCAAATTTTTCAAAATACAAATGTACATTAAAATCTTGCGCTCTTTTTTTCTATTACTCTTTCCTTAACTCTATTACTCTCCCCTTAACTCTATTACTCTTTCCTGAACTCTATTACTCTTTCCTGAACTCTATTACTCTTTCCTGAACTCTATTACTCTTTCCTTAACTCTATTACTCTTTCCTTAACTCTATTACTCTTTCCTTAACTCTATTACTCTTTCCTTAACTCTATTACTCTTTCCTTAACTCTATTACTCTTTCCTTAACTCTATTACTCTTTCCTGAACTCTATTACTCTTTCCTTAACTCTATTACTCTTTCCTTAACTCTATTACTCTTTCCTTAACTCTATTACTCTTTCCTTAACTCTATTACTCTTTCCTTAACTCTATTACTCTTTCCTTAACTCTATTACTCTCCCCTTAACTCTATTACTCTTTCCTTAACTCTACTACTCTTTCCTTAACTCTACTACTCTTTCCTTAACTCTATTACTCTTTCCTTAACTCTATTACTCTTTCCTTAACTCTATTACTCTTTCCTTAACTCTATTACTCTTTCCTTAACTCTATTACTCTTTCCTTAACTCTATTACTCTTTCCTTAACTCTATTACTCTTTCCTTAACTCTATTACTCTTTCCTTAACTCTATTACTCTTTCCTTAACTCTATTACTCTCCCCTTAACTCTATTACTCTTTCCTTAACTCTACTACTCTTTCCTTAACTCTACTACTCTTTCCTTAACTCTATTACTCTTCCCTGAACTCTATTACTCTTTCGCTAAAACTTAAAATTTTTTAAATGCTATGTAAAATTAAAGAAAACATTTAAAACGGGAAAAGTTAAGAAACACTATTAAAAAATGATATTATTTACGAATTTACCAGGCCTATTGTCTACATTTGCACTAGAACCATTCCAAAAAAAATTGCACGCCCTAAAAAACCTAAATCCTTAAATAAAACTATCCATTACTACATTTTAAGAAAAGTTTGCAAAATTTTTTTTCGCGCGACCTTTATGGCTTTGCTTAAAAAGCGCACCTTTTAGAAAACGCGTTGTCGGAAATTTGTCGGATCAATTGTCTGACAAAAAAGTTGTCAATGAAAATTTGTCTGACAAATTGTCTGTCAACAAGGAGTCCAGATCACACTCTAGATCGGACTGATAAATGACTTCGACAATTTTAAATATTAATCGAAACTCACGAACCACTGATAAACTTTAACTTTAAACTACTGATATCACATTTTGTACTTGTAGTGCGTCAACCCAAATATCCATTTCTGAACTTTTAACTTTTGCAGTCCCAATCGCTTCCAAAGCACTGAGTGCCTCCCAGGATTGGCAAAATATTTCTCTTTTGGTTTTGTTTTCATCCTTTTACAGCCTAAAACGATTCAATTCTTTTTCCGTAAGAAAAAACTCGGAACGCGCCCAAAATTGAATTCGAAAAGCCAGGGATTTCAAAGAAAAAAATGAAAGCGGCTTAATTTTTTGCGTTTTTCTTGCAGTTTTTCAACCAAAATGTTGCGTTTTCTGAAAAAAATAGAAATAAAATTCGAAATTTTGTAATTTTTATGATCCATTTCTTCATTTTCCTCAAATTTTTTGAGCAAATCAAATTCTGAATTTATTTTGACAATTTTACTGAGCTTCCTCCCTAAATTTTGCCTTTATCGGCTAAGCTGGATGTCATTTTTGCTTTTACAGTCTCGCTGTGCCCTGGCAGTTCTTTTCTGGGGTACTAGTCCGAGTCGGTTTGAGTCCAACTAATTTCCTCGGCTATCCGGCATCCTTTTCGCTTAATTCCAATTTTAATATACAATCTGGATGTCATTCTTGACTTTGCAGGGTAAATTTCCACTCCAACAGTTTTTTTTACTTAAGTCGTCCTCCAAACTGATCAAGTTCTTTTTCAGGCCTTACCGTCAACTTTGTCGCTCGATTTTTTTCTCCTTTTCTAAACTGGATGTCACTCTCGTATTTTATCATTTCAGATGCCTGACAATGAGCCAAAAGACGAGCGCGAGCGGCGGGCATCGAAAGTCGACGAGACAGAGACGAAGCTAGAAGCGGCTGGGATCGTGAAGCCGCCGGATGGTCCGTGAATTTCGATTTATATGTAAAATTGTCATTTATCTAACTGGAGCTTTAAAACTGCCATTTAGCTTATAAGTTGTAAGTTTTTAGCCTTCTGAATGGGTAACTTTTCGAAATAATCGCTTTCCTCTGAAATTTCGTAGTCCCGATTGAGCTAGTCCAAAAATTTTGAAACCATTTCTCCATCTGGAACGCACACTAGCCATTTAGCTTATAAGTTGTAAGTTTTTAGCCTTCTGAATGGGTAGCTTTTCGAAATAATCGCTTTCCTTTGAAATTTTGTAGTCCCAATTGAGCTAGGACAAAAATTTTGAAGCCATTTCTCCATCTGGAGCGCACACTAGCCAATTTGCATACTTACTTTAGTAGTTTTCAATTTTATCGGTCCAGCAGGCCTGGGTCTAGCTCTGACCTCGACCTCTCCTCGGCCTGACCTGCCTGCCCAGTCTCTTCTTTATTTACTCCTTCCCGCTCTACACTACTTAAAGCTACTAATCCCCATATTTATTTATCCATTTCTCACAAATAACACGCAAAAACACCAGCTACTTCTTGTTTTCCCATCAATTTTCTGAGCCATTTTCGGGGCCAGTCTAACAGTCTGACAGTCTGACATTATTACAAAAATTTCGATGCCATTGCTCAAGCTGGAGCACAGCACGAGCAAAACTGGGTTTAAACGATAGAAAATGGAAATTTCAAAAAAATTTCGTTTAGGTGGTTATGGATGGGTCGTGGTGGCGGCGTCATTTATCGCAAACATGATCGTTGACGGTGAGTGATTGTGCAGTGCCATCCAGGATTCCAAAAAAACGACTCGATTTCCCCGTATCTTAAAAATAAACGGCATTTCCAGGGATCATCTTCACCGTCGGCGAGTCGTGTCTGAAGCTGTGGAAGGCGGACTTTGCGAGCTCGGACACGGCGGCCGCTTTCACCACCTCACTGCTCTCGGGCAGCTATTTGCTCGTCGGTGAGTCGTAAATGGCTTTTAAATGCAAATTTTGAGAATTTACTGTCGAGAAATCGGCAATTTTGAGAGTTTTACTGCCGATTACTAGCACTTCCTAAAGTGTAGACTTTTGTTCTAAAGATGCCGCTGTTTCAAGTGAACCTGTTAGTCTGTTCAGACCAGATCAATCATACTAACAAGTGCCACAGAAAGGTTAGATTTTTTGGCCTTGGCATTGGCTTCGGCTTTGTTTCTTGCCTAAACTAATGGCCAGAGCCTAGCCTAGCCTCCTAGCTAGCTAAGCCTGCTAGCTTGTGCCCAAGCCTAACCCAGATCCTAAGCCCAAGCCAGATCCTAGCCCTGTCTTCTCTTTTTGGAAATTTCACTTTCCTACTCAAGTAGCTAGCTCTGGCTATTGCGTGAGTTCCAGATTAATCATTTATTTAATCAGAATCAATTTCCTTAACTCCAATCCAACTTTCACTGCACCAACTCCGACGCTGACATTGAAAATTTTCTTTTAAAAATGCTGGCGGCTAGTTGAAGTCTTGAAAGAGAAATTCCCGGTCTCTCAATGTTTTTGCCACCTTTCCGTCAGTTAGTTGATAAATCCGGAGAGATTTGCGGTGCTTTTGCGAGCCGGCTTGTCCATTGTCCAATGCCAGGTCAATCGAACTCAAGCGCTTGCCTATCCGCCATTTTTTTTGTTTAATCCCTTTTTCAATCTTGATTTAACTCTCTTTGAGAAGTGTCAGCAAAGTAAAATCTTTGAAAATACACATTTTCTTCCAATTTTGTTCATTGCCAATGGCAAAAGGAGCTGGCGTTCCTTTTATACCCGCCCCGCCCCTTTTGCCATTTGCAATCTATTAGGTTGGCAACTAAATAATGGCCCTCGCCCTTTTTTGATAAAATCTTTTAATCTTTGCGTTTAATCTACCCTCGCTTGTTGTTAATTGAATATTACTGAATTTCTGGTGCATTATTATACGTTTTTTACTTTCCTTGATTTGATACTTTTCAAATAATTTTGTTTAGAAATGGAAGATCTCAAATATCGAATGCGTATCTGTCTCTGGTACGACTACAAACAAGTCAAAACAGCTGCCGAATCCCACAGAGATTTATTGCGAGTTTTTGGTGATGAAGCTCTTTCCGAAACACAATGTAAGAGATGGTATCGACGGTTCAAGGAAGGGGATGAAAGTCTTGAAGATGAGCCTCGCCAAGAACGCCAAGAACTTCTGCAGAACGATATTTTGGAAGCAGCTTTAAAGGAGGATTCAAGTCAAACATCACGCGAGCTAGGAGATCGATTGGGCTTTTCGCATACTGCAATCGAAAAGCGACTTCATGCATTGGGGAAAAGTAACCGCAGTGGAAAGTGGATTCCGCATGAATTGAGCAAAGAAAATAAAGCTACTCGTGTTATCACAGCTGGAATACTACTAAAACTTGCGAAAAAGGGAAGCTTCTTGGATTCCATTGTCACTTCTGATGAAAAATGGATCTTTTATGATAATCGAACGCGAAAACGACAGTGGCTTAGCACAAACGAAGACCCAAAACCAACTCCGAAGCCGGATATTCACTCAAAGAAAACTCTCCTCTGTGTGTGGTGGAGTTCTCGTGGGTTGGTGCATTTCGAGGTTCTCAAAAGCCGGCAAACGGTTAATTCAGAACTCTATTCGTCTCAACTACATCGTGTAGATCAAGCAATTCGCTCTCAAGGACTCGAACCCTCTTCAATTCATTTTCTCCATGATAACGCAAAACCACACACTGCAAAACTTACAATGGAGAAAATCGAGGAGTTGGGCTGGAATGTTCTTCCTCATGCGCCATACAGCCCGGATATGGGGCCTAGTGATTACCATCTTTTTCGATCGATGCAACACTTTCTACCCGAAAAAAAATTCAATGACCTTGACGAAGTCCGAATTTCAGTGCAGAAGTTCTTTGAGGATCAACCAGAAGAATTTTTCAAGAGAGGAATCCAGTTGCTCCGTCAAAAGTGGAAAGAAGTAATAAAGAATGACGGAGAATACCTTTTGGATTGATGTTGATATTTGTTCATCTTGTTAATAAATTTTTTGTTTTTACTGAAAAGGGCCATTATTTAGTTGCCAACCTGATAACTTTGAACTCAAATTTCTTGGTGCTGAGCTGTACAACTTCAATATTCTTGATATCAATAGATGCGCCAAGACTTTTTATATCGATTGGTACAAAAACTATTTCAATTGGACAGTTCAACACTAAGAAATTTGAGCTCAAAGTTGCCAATGGCCAAAGAGACGGGCGCGTATAAAAGGTCTTTCTGGCCTCGCCCCTTTTTCCAAGCTAACAATAGAAGAACAATAGATGAGCCTACATAAAGCTATTTCAATTGGACAGTCCAACCCCAAGATATATAAGTTCAAAGTTGAGTTGCCATTGGCAAAGGGTCGGAGCGCGTATCAAATTTCCCACAATCAGAAAGTTAGGTCCCAGCTCTGGTCCTGGCTTTAATGCAAACTAGAAGCCAGGCGCTGATCTGGTTTCCGGCTTTGCCTGGTCTGAGGCCAGGTCAGGCAGGCTCATGACTTCCTGGGACCTAGCATAGCGCTGGCCTTCCTAGCATAGCGCTGGCCTGGCTCTGGACAGGTTTTCCCTCTGTATCTGTACAGTGCAACTTTACCTCACAAAGTCAAGAATGACATCCAGATTGAATATTAAAATTGAAATTAAGCGAAAAGGATGCCGGATAGCCGAGAAAATGAGTCGGACTCAAACCGACTCCGACTAGTACCCCAGAAAAGAAATGCCAGGGCACAGCGAAATTGTAAACGCAATAGTGACATCCAACTTAGCCGATAAAGGCAAAATTTTAGGGAAAAAGCTCAGCAAATTCGTCAAAATGAGTTCAGAATCCTCATAATCAAAAAAACCCAAAAATCCTCTTAATTTCAGGCCCCCTCGCCTCAGCCCTTGCCAACAATTATGGTTGTCGTGCGGTCACAATCCTCGGCGCTTTCATCTCCTTTTTTGGTTTCATGGCCTCAACTCTTGTACCGCAGATCTTTCTCTTGTACATCACTTTTGGAGTGATTGGAGGTGGAGTTTTGTTTCGTTGCCCACTACGATTCCCATGTCAAATTTACCCATGTCTTTTCTAGGCGTCGGCTTCGGTTTGGTCTATCTGCCGGCGATCGTCATCGTCCCACAATACTTCGACAATAAGCGAGCCTTAGCGGTTGGGTTGGCCGTTTGCGGGTCGGGCATTGGCACCTCGCTATTCGCTTTGGTGAGTGGAAAAAATTATTGATGGAAAAACTTATGTGACCTCCAGGACGGCCATTGGCAAAAAAATTTCAAGCAAAATTGGTTCTGAAGTCGATAAAAGTAGTCAGTCCCAAAACCGAGAAATGACGACATCGACCAAATGGCAGATATTCTGAAAACTTGCCACCAAAGACTCCATGTGCTTTCCAGAACGGCCATTGGCCAAATGGCTAAATTTCAAACTGGTCCTGGAGTCGATAAAAGTAGTCAGTCCCAAAACCGAGAAATGACGTCATCGACTAAATGCTCTCCTTTTCTGAAAAATTTAGCGTTTTTAGGCTTAGTGCGTTCCAGCTCAAGCTCTGGTTTTGTAAAATTTCTCCTTGCCAACAGAATCTCAAAAATTTCCAGCTGAACCCAATCGTGATGACCCTTGTCAACAATCAGTGGCGCTACTTCATCGTCTTCATCGCCTTCTCGTCGCTGATCTCCGTTCTGGCCGGTTTATTCTTCAAACCCGTGCAAGCAACCGAGAAACAAGTGGAAGAGGTACGGTAGTTTTGGGCGTAACCGCAAACGCACCGATCTAGTGCACTGAAATTTTTTTCTTAAAAATTTTAATGTTTTTTTTGCAATCAGGTGCTTTCCTGCGTTCCATAATACCCAAAAATCACAAAAAATAATTTCCCAAAAAGGATTTTCACTTGAAATTATGCTCAAACTCAATTTTCAGGTGACCAAGCTCGCCGAAGAGTACGAAAAAGAGAAGGTTGGTTTGGAAACGATTTGCATACCGATTTGCCTACCAATTACAGGAGCCAGCCGAGGGTTTGCGCGGCGAGCGGAACAATTTCGATCCTAATCGACCCTTTTTGTCGACGCTTGAGCTGAACGCTGAGAAGACCCAGGTCCGATAATTTTTCATCAACATTTCGCCAATCTGAAACTCTACAAAATTAACATGACATCCATAATTGATGTTTTTGATTTTAAAATTACGCAAAATCAATTGAGAAACTCGATTTTGTCAAGTGAAGAATTGACCCAAATGTGCTTGAAAATGGCTTTGAAACTTGGCTAATCTAAAATTCTAAAAAACTAGCATGACATCCAAAATCACCATTTTGATTTCTCAAAATCCGCTAAATGTTAATTTTGCAGCAAAAAGACGTCTGGTCTCAGCACGATCTGGCGACGGAGGTGGCCCGGGAATCAGTTACTGATTTGAATCGACCACTCTCGAAACAAGACGTTTTCTATCCCGGGTCCACATCGAGTCTCCATCAGAGAACGAGGACAAGATCGGGTGAGTTCTAGCAGTAGTGCATCATAGTAGCTCTGGTCTGGGCTGGCTCTGGTCTGGGCTGGCTCTGGCTCTGGGCTGGCTCTGGCTCTGGGCTGGCTCTGGCTCTGGGCTGGCTCTGGCTCTGGGCTGGCTCTGGCTCTGGGCTGGCTCTGGCTCTGGGCTGGCTCTGGCTCTGGGCTGGCTCTGGCTCTGGCTCTGGCCAAAACAGGTACACGGCGCAAACTAGGCATCACTGTAGCCGCATCGGTTTTATTTTCTTTCCGAATCCAATTCTGGAATGCACAGCAGGCTCTGGAAAAAAAATTTTTAAAAAAGAATGAAAAAACAGATGATGGATTACGGTAGTTTTTAGAAAAGGGCACTTTTTAGGAAACAGACCAAAATGTTGCAAATTAATTTCTAAACTTGCGAACAGCAAAAGTGCATTTCAGGACGGGCAAAAAAGCCGTTTTACTGACTAGTTTGGGTTACGGTAGCCGGAAAAGGGCTTGCTATAGAAAACAGGGAACTACAGTACCCTCTTCACCGTATTCACAGTACTATTATCTCCAATACCGTACCCTTTTGACAAAGCCCAGCATTTAGACGCCTCATCGCACAAATCCAATCGTAAGTTTCGTCTGCGTACAGTGTCGTAGTTGTGAAATCGCTTAAAAACCCTGAGTTCCCAAGTTGAAAATTTTTAATACAGCAATCCTTTAACTTTTTTGTATCCAAATAATAGCATGCTATCCAGAATCGCCATTAAAGCTCAAAAAATTCGCATATCTCCAATTTCAGCCTCGGCAGCCGACCGCGAGGCATTCATCAAGCCGGATGAGGTAAGGAAAATTTTTTAGAAATGGAAAATCTTTCGATATTTATTGATAGAACTTTTACGTGACTGCCAGATCTTAGGAAAAACTGATTAGATCTTGAAATCTCTTCACTTTGTGCATCATTTAGTTTAGGGCACAAAATACGGTGCACTCGAAAACAATTCCGCTCCTTTACTGAACAATGTGGGTGGTTCGAAGCCGAATTTTCTAGCGTTAGAGTCTAGATTGACAGAATAATTGCAAGTCTAGACAGAATAATTGCAAAATGAATTGTTAAAGTGGATTGTTCAGGTGCACCAATCGTCGCATCACATCTCGACAGTCGGGCTGCCAGCTGCGGCTGAACCGCTTCCCCCGTCAGGCCCAAGGAGATGGCTGTGCGCTGTTGGACGGGTTAGTTTTCATTCTGAAAACAAGCAAAAATTAACAGAAATATGGCCCTGCCTGGCTTGCTACAAACCTCGCCTGTTGGCGATCTTCCAAATTCATTTTTACTAGCCCAGACCAAGGCAGGCAGGACCAGAAAGAGCAGAAGCTAGCACCTAAGCCTGAGCCTGGGCCTAAGCCTGGGCCTGAGCCTGGGCCTGAGCCTGAGCCTGGGCCTAAGCCTGAGCCTAAGCCTGGGCCTAAGCCTAAGCCTGAGCCTAAGCCTGAGCCTAAGCCAGAGCCTAAGCCTGAGCCTAAGCCTAAGCCTGGGCCTGAGCTTTACTGCCGTCGACAAAACGCTTTTGGGTCCAACAGAAGCTGGCTCTGGCCTGGCTTGCACTAGCCGTGGCATCCCTGGACAAGTATGAGTGTTGTTTCGAACTAAAGAGCCCAATGATCCCCAGAATTCAGCTCTTGGAGCTTTTAACCCTCTTGGAGCTCTTAACCCTTGTAAAAGTGAGGATGATTTTGCGATTCCGAAAAAATTGTGCAATGATCTGGACGTTCTGGATATCATTGCAAAATATTTTGACAAAATAAATGAGGTTTGCGACAAATTCATGAAAGCACTTTTTTGGATTTCTTGGTCCACAGAATCTTTTATCTTTGAATGCATTAACCTCAAGAATTTCTTAATTTTCGTCAATCCTGGATGTCATTGCAAAATATTTTGACAAAACAAATCAGATTTTCGACAAATTCATGAAGGCACTTTTTGGATTTCCTGTTCCTCAGAATCTTTCACTTTTGAAAGCACTAATTTCAAGAATTTCTTAATTTTCGTCAATCCTGGATGACATTCTTGGTTTATCAAATAAAATCTATTCTGGTTTTTTTGTAAATTCATCAATTCCACGTCACAAAAGTACGGGCAGCGGGTCAGAAGGCGAAATAAACAGTTGTAGAGAGCGTCCTTTTGACTGACCACTCCCGATAAGCCGCAAGCGCGTCCGAATCGATTCGAAAAGTAACAAATGCTTTCTAGGGTTGGACCATGGCCTGACCTTGGTTGGGCAACAGAATTGGGCAAATTTTCAAGTCCAGGATTTTCCCAGCCCTAACTATGGCCTCATCAATTTCATCCGAATCTTGCAGGCTTTCGGCGGTCTGGTCGACCGTCAGCTCCTCAAATTGCCTACTTTCGTGATCCTCGCCATTTCCGGTTTCCTCACGCTCACCTGCTTCTATGTGCCCTTCGCGTATTTGGGAAGACATCTGGAGAAGTTCGTTTTAAGCAATAAAAAATTCTACAGCACTTTCTACAGCACTACAGCACTTTTTCAGAATCGAGGGTCTCACCGATTTCTGGAAATCTTTCCCCCTGCAATTGCTCGGCGTCATCAACATCGTTTTTCGGATACTTTGCGGGTTGGTTATAGGGGAAAGGCCTGATAGTCACTTTATAGCCAATTTGAAATTCTAAAAAATTAACATGACATCCATAATCACCAATTTTGATTTTAAAATTGCTCAAAATCAATTAAAAAGCTCGATTTTGTCGAGTGAAGAATTGACCCAAATGTGCTTGAAAATTTTTTGAAACTCGGTTAATCTGAGATTCTAGAAAATTAACATGACATCCATAATCGCCATTCTTGATTTTAAAATTGCTCAAAATCAATTCAGAAGCTCGATTTTCTCGAGTGAAGAATTGACCCAAATGTGCTTGAAAATTTTTTGAAACTCGGCTAATCTAAAATTCGAAAAAATTAACATGAAATCCATAATCGCCATTTTGATTTCTCAAAGCCCGCTAAATGTAAATTCAGAGCGGGTTCAGAGGTGCTTCAAAAGCAGGGTAAGGTCAGGCCAAGTCTTGGCATCGCCTGAGCCGAAAAATTTCCGCCGGAAACTCTCTGACAGTGTTCTTTTCCTGACAGAGTTGACAGAGTTCCCGCGGAACGTTCTTTTCCTGCGAATTCCAGAGATTTTCAGAAAGAAATCTTTCGACAAGCATTTTTGGCGGAATTTTTGCGGCTCCGTGGGAATCCTTTGTACCGGAAAACATAGCAAAACGTTGTTCCACTAGAGTCAGACCTAGTTTTACTGTAGACCTGGAAACGGAGACCAGACCTTGCCTTGCCTGGCTCGCAGGTAGGCTCCCTGGCTGGCCAAGATTGGCCAAGATTGTTAGCCTAGTTTACAAGCCCTTAGGGTCCAAGTAAGCAAGCATTTGATCCACAGTACGAAAGTGATTCAAAATTTCTGTGCAACTTCTGCTTTGTGTTCCAGATCTCAGAAAAAACGCATCAGATTGAGATTTCGAACATTTTGAGGTCACATTTTCGAGCAAAACTCTTTCCAGAAAAATCTCGGACAGCCCGAAGGTTGATTCGTTGTGGGTGTCGAATGCGGGTTTGATTCTAGCCGGTTTGGCGACAATGGCCGTCCCACTCTTCACCCAGTATTGGCATTTCATCGCTTTCTGTTTCCCGTTCGCTTTTGGCGTTGGTGAGTGATTGAAAAACCCAAAAAAATCGTTTAAAATCGTGTAAAAAGAATTTTGAGTCTTGTAGGCAAGAAAAATGATTTACCATAACCATTTTGAATTTAAAACTGACCCCAAATTTAGTCGTGAGGTTTCCAAACGTTTTTGCAAAAAAAGCAAAACGATTTCGCAGCGAGCAGGATTCGAACCTACGCGGGCAGAGCCCATTTGATTTCGAGTCAAACTCCTTAACCACTCGGACATCGCTGCATGGGAGAGAGGCGGCGGGAAAGGGGCTGAAAAGGTGGCGGGGAAAGAGGAAAGGAACAAGAATTCAAGGCAAAGCTAGACTTCGGCTATCAAAATCAGATTCAAATTTAAATCCAGATTCGAATTTAAATCCAAATCCAAATCCAAATTTAAATCCAAATTTAAATCCAAATCCAAATCCGAATTTTTATCAAATCCTCAGTCTATCTTTAGTTCATTTTCCTTTTTCTAATATCATTTTTGAGTTATTAACACTCCGATAACCGTCATTGAGTATTTTTCTGACAAAGCTTTCTCCTTTGAGGCCTCTCCACCTTTCTAGCACTGGGAAAGTGAAGGGCAAAAATTTTTACTCTAAATTTGATAGAGTTCTTAAATCGAAATTTCAGCGTGCTTCGCGGCACTCCGTTCCGTCATTTGCGTTGATTTGTGGGGTTTGGAGAAGTTGTCATCGGCTTTCGGCACACTTTTGCTATTTATGGGAGTCGGCGCACTGGTCGGATCGCCGATTGCTGGTGGGTTTGAGGAGCATCGCATTTGAAATATAAACTCTAACCTTATTTTAAAAACAAATCTCTAAACCCTCCGATTTTCAGCGTCCATCAAGGACTGGTCGGGCAATTTCGACATATCGTTCTACGTGATGGGCGTCTTGATGACTTTATCGGGTGAGAAATATAAAGATTTCAAATATTATACAAGATTTATAAACTATGGAACGGGCAATAATACTGTAAAAACGTCGTTTTGTAAAGAAATTAAAATATCTTTCGTTTCTCCGAAGCGATAAAAATTACACAAAATGCGAATTGACTGGGTTTTGATGGGAAACAAATACGAAAATTCGCATTTTAATACAAAAAACTTTATTTCCAGGTCTCATCTGCATCCCATTGCGAAAGTTGCGAGCGTGGGAACTGCAAAAGTACGGCGAGGAGACGGCGAAAACCGTCGAATTGCAGCCGCTGAAGAGTTCAGCTTGATTTCTCCGCGAAATTAAAAGATTTCCAAAAACCTTTCAATTTTTCCTTCATTCTGTTGCTCACGTAACTCGAAAGCTTTCAAAAAGAAATGGATTTTTCATAAAATTTTTCGAAAGTCATTTCTCGTCAAATTTCTCTCATTTTCGGTGTGGCCTTAACAAATGTTTCTCGAATTTCGCAAAATTTCAATTTTTGATGCTTGTTTTCATTTTCATTTTTCGGAGCTTGTTTTTTGTAGTAAAATGTCGATTTGGAAGGTTTTGAAATAGAAAAATTCGCAAATTAGAGCTTTCAAAGAGCAAAGACGTTAAGAAAAAGACTACCAGAGATTTCCTTAAACATTTGACAAATTCGAAAGCACTGACACTTTCACAGCCATTTAGACCTTTAAAAAGTACAGAAAATATCCAACCGTTTTCTTTTCATTTCAAAAAAAATTTTAACAAACTTTATTTTGAATAAATGAACAGCAGCAAAATATAGCAGATAAAAGACCATTAATCTGTCAATTTAAAAAATGGAAACAATGATAGAAAGTCACAAAAATATACAATGAATCATGAAAGAGTGATTTCAATCATTTTTATCGACGGGGACGTAGAAGGCCAAAAGGGTATCATCGTCGTCGTACACGTAGATGCAGTCCTTTCCTGAATCAAAACGTCGACGGAATATCGAGCTTTCTTCCATGCAGAATTTAACCTGACGACCATAATATCCAAAACTCCAAAGATAGTTCGCCTGTTTGAGAAGTCGAAGACGATTCTCTCCATCGATTCGTCGCATTCCTGGATATTGTGAGAGATCTATCGGGAACGCAAAGTTATATACATCAAGGCAAATAGCAGCCTCAGGGTGCTTGCTCGGGATTCCATTGGTGATGATCTGTTGAATAATCAAATCAGAGCAATCCCCTGAATCCAAACGCATAAGAACGTTTTTGGTTTCAGACTTCGACAATGCGTTGTAGTAAAAGCGAACTGAATCTTCAGTACGACAGTCAAGCCAAACTTTCTCGCAATCCTTGAGTTGAGGTCCCAGCATAAAATTCTCGATCCAATCATTCATCATTTGATCATCGAAAGCACCGTAGTCGATATCCAGTTCTGCTTTTTCCTTGATCGATGCGTGGAAATTTGAGAAGAATCTCTCCAGGGTTTCTTTTGAAATCCATCGCAGCCCTAATCGATTCACCGACTTCAAATTCTTCAGAAGTGTATATTTCTCGTTAAATTGATGATCGCGATCAAGCGTTAAATTGATGATCATCAAGCGATCGCATGATCGGATCTTCTTAACGAAAGAAAAGTGAGAAAATGGACGATCGAAATTGAGCTCCATTTCAATTGAATTCGAAAACTTCATGATCCTCGGCCCATCGTCGTCAAAGTGAATCCGATAGACGTGCTCTCCAAAAACGACCGAAGGATCCCTTACGAGCATCCCTTGGAATCCTTGATTCACCTTGGCCAACTCACACACATCCCTTGGTTCCATTTGTTCCAACGCTTCTAACTTCAAATCAAAACACAACTTCTCGATTGGAAATGACCTCAAATTCTTCATTTCGATTGACGCCATTCTTCCACCTATAAATAAAAAGATTAGACTTTGAGAATTTAGACAAATCAAGCTGGAATAAGTCACAAATAAGTCAATCCATCAAGAAATCGACAACTGCTTCAAACAGTAACTTCGTCATCGAACAATATTTTATAAATTTATTCCAAGCAACAACAATAACGAGAAAAGCCAGCAAAACATAACAAAAAGGTACTACGAAAAGGTGCAGTTGGGGGAGCACTTGAAATTTTCTCAAATGTAGTTTTTCTAGGGTAATTGATGGCTCTGACCACGAACAAAACATTTTAAAGTCATATTTTCAATTAGAAACTTATGTGCCTCTGCGGTGCGGAGCCAAAGCCTAGGAGATATAGGGACATGCAGTTTACTTTCTTTGTTTTTTCCAAACAAAGAAAGTTAATCGTACATGCTTTTTAATCGAAAACTTAACCTAAAAATGTTTTTTCGTGGTCCACGGTAATGTGTAGAGGACGTCCACTTGATGCCACACAGATGTCGGCGAAATCACATACTAAACCAAAAAGTTGTACAGTGTAGCTCAAGCTTAATTGATCATATTCAATTGCCTTCAAGAATCTCTCAAAAGTACCCACAAAATAGTACATCCACTTGGTCACCCAACAATCGACACAATGAAAAATCGTCGACAAGAACCTAAAGGCAAAATATTTTGATTGAAACTTTAAACTAAACGCCACCAACCAAGCGATCATTCCGATAACATTGTATCCCCGCCAGATTTGTTTATTTTGTATATTTGATCGCCAGTCGAGTTGTTGCCAAAAGAGATACGTCGTGACGAAGGTGAGAAAAGAGAAGATAGCCGATTTTGGTTCCTGAAACAAAAAGTAAAATAAGAAACATTTGTTCGCACCTGAATGACGATTGCCCCGAGTTCGGTGGCGGCGAGCGGCCATTCTCTGTGAAATTTCGCCGAGCTTGCCAGGTTGGGTGATTCGAATGATCGCCCATATGTTAAATTTCTAAATCTAAATGAGTTGATTAGTTATGCGTGTCATAAAAAAAACGCACTGAAAACACGGCTGCCTGCCTAAACCGTTCGTTCAATCGTTGTGAGCATCGATGTTCTCTTCGGCATCGTCAAGTGAATTCGCGGTAGTGTGGCTAAACCCGGGAATAATTTTAAATAGTGCTGATACTGCTTAAAAGAGTCAATATTTTCAGTTCTGAAGTGGTTTTGCCACTTCTTTTGCCCACTTCGTTTTGCCCCAAGAGCGCAAAATCGAGCTGAACTCCAGTTCGGGCGACCATAAGCCTACTTCTAACAGCCAAAAACCAACGCAGATCTACCCATACTGCTTCCTAGTTAGGCTTAATCCCTTACGTGCTAGTGCCGGAGTGACCCACTAGTCGAATCGATGAAGAGAAGCGCGAAGACGACAAGCGGTCATTGACAAGGGAAGAGAGCGACCCGACATCAACGAACATGTGATGGCCCTAAAAATGCACATTGTGTTCGTTGATAATAGAAAGGATGCAAAAATCGAGAAGCAAAATCAGCAATTTAATAAAAACAACCATCCAAGAGCAGCTCCAAAAAATATTGTGAAAACCTTTGCGCAAAACATGGTTTTATACCCCATCAAGCCAGCTTAATCCTATTGAATTAATTAACTGAATATTTTCATTTTTCTGTGCCTGCTTTTGCCATCCATATATTTTCGAGTGTCCCCTCTTTGAATTTTCTTTTTGTAGTAAAAGCGAAATGAATCTTCAGAATCACAGTCAAACCAAATCTTCTCGCAACCCTCAAGCTGTGCGACGATGAATTTCCGGATGAAATCTTTGATCACTTGATCATTGAGTATAGCGGCGAGTGCGCTATCCAGGTTTCCTTCTTTCTTGATCAATCGGTGGAAATTCCAGAAAAGTTTCTTGAAGGCTTTTTTGAATTCCGTTTCATCTCCAATCGATTCACCGACTCCAAATTGTCCAGAAGTCTGTATTGATCGTTGAATTCTAGATGAAAAATTCGAATTTCAAATCGAAGCACAACCTCTCCATTGGAAATGTCCTCAAATTCTTCATTTCGATTGACGCCATTCTTCCACCTAGAAATAAAAAACTTAGATTTTGAAAATTTAGAAAAATAAAGCTGGAATAAGTCAAAAATAAGGCAATCAATCGAGAAATCGACAACTGCTTCAAACAGTAACTTCTCATCGAACAATATTTTATAAATTTATTCCAAGCAACAACAATAACGAGAAAAGCCAGCAAAAGATGAGCAAATGACCGTTTTGCTTGTCGTCTTTGCGCTTCTCCTCATCGATCCGACTAGTAGGTCACTCGGAGATTGGTTCGTAAGTGGTTAAGCCTAACCAGGAAAAAGTAGGGGTAGAACCGCGTCGCTTTTTGGCTGCTAGAAGTAGGCTTATGGTTGCCAGAAAGGGTGTTAAGCTCGATTTTGCGCTCTTAGAAGTGGCAAAACCACTTCAGCACTGAAAATATTGACTCTTTTAAGCAGTATCAGGCCTATGAACCCCTCAGAGTTTAAATTATCAGAGAACAAAGTTTTGACAAAAATCGCTTAAAACCATTGCATTATTCGCGTCTTTAAAATTTAGCCACACAACCGTGAACGAGCCCAGGAGGGAGGCAGCCATGTTTTCGGTGAGTTTTTTTGATTTGACACGCATAACTAATCAACTCATTTAGATTGAGAAATTTAGCATGTCGGCCACTAATCCGACCATTCGAATCACCCAACCTGGCAACTCGCCGGCGAAATTTCACGGAGAATGGCCGCTCGCCGCCACCCAACTCGGGGTCATCGTCATTCAGGTGCGGATAAGTGTTTCTTATTTTACTTTTTGTTTGAGAAACCAGCATCGGCTATCTTCTCTTTTATCAACTTCGTCACGACGTATCTCTTTTGGCAACAACTTGGCTGGCGATCAAATGTACAAAGAAACAAACTAGCGGAGATACGCTGTTGTCGAAATGATGGCTTGGTTGACGTTTAAAGTTTCAATCAAAGGGTTCTGGTTTCAGGTTCTTGTCGACGATTCTTCATTGTGTCGATTGTTGGGTGACTGAGTGGATGGACTATTTTGTGGGTACTTTTGAGAGATTCTAGAAGGCAATTGAATATGGTCAATTAAGCTTGAGCTACACTGTACAACTTTTTGGTTTAGCATGTGGCTATTGCTTCGCCGTCCTCTACACATTACTCACGTTGACAAAGAGGAGATATGCAACGTTTTGGTGAGTCCTTAATTGAAATAGTATTATTGAAATAATTACGGTAAGTCGATTTACTGTCCTCAGCTCTTTTCTCTTTTACCAAAATTAAACAACTAGAGGGTTCCGGTAGCTTTTTCAAAGGGCATCTTTATGATAAGCTTCAATACAAGACTCCCCTGTCGACCCCTCGAAATCGGGACCTTTCCGAACTTCTTTTTGGCTGGAATGGGAGATATGGGTCTACATAGAAGTACTTTAACCTCGGTAGTAAACTTGGAAACGAACGTAGGTTTTAAAAAAAATCAAAGGTATTTTTTAAATCTACAAGAGGAACCAGAGGGATTGACTATTCTATCGTACTTCATTTTCCTTTTTCTATTACCATTTTTGAGTTCTTTTTGAGAACAGTCCGGTAACGGTGGTTGGAGATTTTTCTGAAAAAGCTTTCTCCTTTGACGCTTCTCTACCTTTCTAGCACTGGGAAAGTGAAGGGCAAAAAATTTGACTCTAAATTTGATAGAATTCTTGAATCGAAGTTTCAGCGTGTTTCAAACTTTAGGCACCCCTTTTGCTATTTATTTATCGGCACTGATCGGATCGCCGATTGCCAGTGGGTTGGGGGAGAATTGCATTTAAATAAAAATCTTAATCTTATTTTAAAAACACATACATCTCTACGAACGCACACCACTCTAAAAGTTTTGCAAGAAAATGAAGAAACTACAGTAGCCACACAGACTATGGCATGCACAGCACTATTTTTGCTCGTTAAAAACTTTTATTTCCAATGAAAATGAGAAAACATTTGGGTGCGCCCGAAAGCGCACGGTTACCTGAAAGAATACATAAAACGATTTGACTGGGTTTTGAAGGGAAAACAATCCGAAAATTAACATTTTAATATAAAATCCCAATTTTTAGGTCGGCGAGGAGACGGCGAAAATTATCAAATCCCAGCTGAAGAGATTAAATGAGTAAAAGCTTGATTAAAAGATTTTATATTAAAAAATTCAAAGATTTCCAAAAACTTTTCAATTTTCCTTTCATCCTATTGCTCACGGTCTTGGTCAAAACTTTCGGTGCATACTATTGGGTTGGCCGATAAGTAATGCGTCAATTTTAGACAGAAATATCTTTTCAATAAAGCCATATAAATCAATCAAAATAGTTTTTATCTTTTACGATTCCTATGCCCATTTTACTGGTAGAAGGCGAATTCCTCTTTCGTAAAAAATCTTTCGTTTTGAGTCAAACTAGTTCTGTACCCATTTTTTGGTATCTTTTTCATCTTTAAAGTGTTCTCTAAGTGTTCGCAGTGTGTAGGCGAGCATTGTCATGCTGCAGTATGATCTTTTTCAGATCTGGTCTTTTTGTCTCAAGGGCTTTAGCCCGATTCTGAAGTTGATTACCGTATAGTTGAGAGTTAAGTACTTGCTTGCTATCCTATAACTTCTAGCACTCCCAGTATCCAACAACCCCCAATAACAACCTCAACCGGTCTCTCCGGAACCTCAAAATCTAAAGATTTCAAATATTATACAAGATTTATAAACTATGGAACGCGCAATAGTACTGTAAAAAACGTCGTTTTGTAAAGAAATTAAAAGATCGTTCGTTTCTCCGAAGCGATAAAAATTACCCAAAAAGCGAATTGACTGGATTTCCAAGGGAAACAAATAAGAAAATTGGCATTTTAATACAAAAATCTCAATTTCCAAGTCTCATCTGCATCCCATTGCGAAAGTTGCGAGCGTGGGAACTGCAAAAGTACGGCGAGGAGACGGCGAAAACCGTCGAATTGCAGCCGCTAAAGAGTTCAGCTTGATTTCTCGGCGAAATTAAAAGGTTTCCAAACACCTTTCAATTTTTCCTTCATTCTGTTGCTCACG
Source organism: Mesorhabditis belari (assembly GCA_958450365.1). Taxonomy (NCBI): domain Eukaryota; kingdom Metazoa; phylum Nematoda; class Chromadorea; order Rhabditida; family Rhabditidae; genus Mesorhabditis; species Mesorhabditis belari. The sequence goes on from CAUEEP010000911.1 coordinate 1,121,363, forward strand.
TAACTCGAAAGCTTTCAAAAAGAAATGGATTTTTATCAAACTTTTCGAAAAGTCATTTCTCGTCAAATTTCTCTTTTTTGGTGTGGCCTTAACGAATTTTTCATGAATTTCGCAAAATTTCAATTTTTGACGCTTGTTTTCGTTTTCATTTTCATTTTCTGGAGTTTGTTTTTTGTAGCAAAATCTCGATTTGGAAGGTTTTGAAATGCAAAAAATTCGTTTCGAAGGCTTCACAGAGCAAAGACGTTAAGAAAAAGATTACCAGAGATTTCCATAAAAATTTGACAACTTCGGAACGCACCAACACTTTCACAGCCCTTTAGACTCCCAAAAAGTACCGATAATATCAAACTGTTTTCTTTTCATTTCACAAAAGATTTTAAAACTTTATTTTAAATAATGGAAAAGCAACAGAATATAGCAGATAAAAGACCAATAATCTGTCAATTTAAAAAATGGAAACAATGATAGAAAGTCACAAAAATATACAATGAATCATGAAAGAGTGATTTTAATCATTTCCATCGACTGGGACGTAGAAGGCCAAGAAGTAACCAGTATCTCGATCGTCGTATACGCAGATGCAGTCCTTAGTTGAATCAAAACGTCGACGGAACATTGAATTTTCTTCCATGATGACATCAGAAACACCATAACGAAAATTTCCAAAATTCCTCACAATGTAGTTCGCCTGTTTGCAAAGTTGAAGACGATTCTCTCCATCGATTCGTCGCATTCCTGGATATTGTGAGAGATTCAGCGAGAAGCAAAATCCACATAAACAAAGGAGTATAGCAGCATCAGGGTTCTTGCTCGGGATTCCATTGGTGCTGATCAGTTGAATCATCAAACGAAAGCAAGCCTCTGAATAAATACGCATATAAACGTTTTTGATTTGAGACTTCGACAAGGCGTTGTAGTAAAAGCGAACTGAATCTTCACTACGACAGCGAAGCCAAACCCTCTCGCAATCCTTGAGTTGAGGTCCCACCATAAAATTCTCGATCCAATCATTCATCATTTGATCATCGAAAGCCCTGCAGTAGGTAGCCAGTTCTGCTTCTTTCTTGATCGATGCGTGGAAATTTGAGAAGAATCTCTCCAGGGTTTCTATTGGAGACGATTCCTGCCACAATTGGTCGCACGATCGAATCTTCTTGACGAAAAAAAAGTGAAAAAAGGGACGATCGACATTGAGCTCCATTTCATTTGAATTGGAAAACTTCTTGATCCGAATCATTTCATAGAATAATCGAATCCGATAGACGTGCTCTCCAAAAACGATCGAAGGATCCCTCACGAGCATCCCTTGGAATCCTTGATTCACCTTGGCCAACTCACACACATCCCTTGGTTCCATTTGTTCCATCGCTTCTAACTTCAAATCGAAACACAACTTCTCGATTGGAAATAACCCCAAATTTTTCATTTCGATTGACGCCATTCTTCCACCTATAAAAAAAAAATTAGACTTTGTTTTGACATAAAGAGATGCTTTAAGGCTAACCGCAATGTTAGGAAATAGTGAAGTTGAGATATTAGGTTGGCAAGTTATAAACGATCGTTTTTGGGTTTTCTGAAAAACGACTTATCCAAACAGGTTTGCTTGATTCAAAAGCCCTATCCTTAATCTACAAAATGGTTTTTTTGAATTTTTGAAAAATGTTTTATTTTAGAACTTTTTCAGGCATTTTAATGTAAGAGTTCAAAATCCTGATTTCTAGCATTCATGAGCTAATATATTTTTGAGTGATTGCATACTTTTTAAAATAAAACGCTTCGTTGATTACATAGTTTCCCAAAATTTCAGAACAATCCAATCTTCGGAAGGTTGATTTTCAAATTAGGCTCAAATTGCACTTTTGTGCTAATTTAATCCATTTTCGTTTGAATTTAAGCAAGATTAAAAAAAAGAGAACGGTTCGATCGATTGGATTGTTCTGAAATTTTGGGAAACTATGTAATCAATGAAGCGTTTTATTTTAAAAAGTATGCTATCACTGAAAAAATATATTAGCTCATGAATGCTAGAAACCAGGATTTTGAACTCTTACATTAAAATGCCTGAAAAAGTTCTAAAATAAAACATTTTTCAAAAATGCAAAAAAAAGCCATTTTGTAGATTAGGGATAGGGCTTTTGAATCAAGCAAACCTTTTTTTTGTTTGGATGAGCCGTTTTTTCAGAAAACACATTACCCAAAAACGATAGTTTATAACTTGCCAACCTAATATAAATAAAGCTAGAATAAGTCACAAATAAGTCAATCCATCAAGAAATCGACAACTGCTTCAAACAGCAACTTTATCATCGAAAAATATTTTATAAATTTATTCAAAGTAACAACGATAACGAGAAAAGCTAGCAAAACATCACGAAAAGGTACTAAGGCAGTTGGGGAGCACTTGAAATGTGCTCAAATGTAATTTTTCTAGGGTAATTGATGGCTTTGATCACGAACAAAACATTTTAAAGGCATTTTTCCAATTAGAAACTTCTGTGCCTCTGCGGCGCGGAGCCGTCTGCACACCAGATTTGTTTCTTTTGCATATTTGATCGCCAGCCAAGTTGTTGCCAAAAGAGATACGTCAAAATCTTTCAAAAGTACTCACAAAATAGTCCATCCACTCGGTCACCCAACAATCGAGACAATGAAAAATTGTAACCTAAAGGCAAAACATTTTGATTGAAACTTTAAACGCCAACCAAGCAATCATTCCGACCACACCGTCTGCACACTAGATTTGTTTCTTTTGTATATTTGATCGCCAGCCAAGTTGTTGCCAAAAGAGATACGTCGTGACGAAGTTGAGAAAAGAGAAGGTGGTTCATCCACTCGGGCAGCCAACATCGACACAATGAAAAATCGTCGACAAAAACCTGAAACCCCAACCGGGCTGGTTCAATCGTTTTGTATGCGTGTGTCAACGCGGGCAATGTGTAGAGATGGCGAAGCAATAGGCACATGACGAAGTTGAGAAAAGAAAAGAGAAGATAACCGATGTTGGTTCCTGAAACAAAAAAGTAAAAATAAGAAACACTTGTTCGCACCTGAATGACGATTGTCGACGATTGAGTTGGGTCACAGCGAGCGGCCATTCTCTGTGAAATTTCCCCGGCGAGTTGTCAGGTTGGATGATTCGAATGATCGCATCAATGGCCCACATGCAGTCGCATTTACATCTAAATGAGATGATTAGTTATGCATATCAAATAAAAAAAACTGACGGAAGACGTGGATGCTTGCTCCAACCGGGCTCGTTCAATCGCTGTAGGCATCCGTGTTCTTTTCGACATCGTAAAGTGCATTCGCGGTAGTGTGGCTAAACATGAACGTAATTTTAAAGACGCGTATAATGCAATGGTTTTAAGCAATCTTTGTCAAAACGCTCTTTGTTCTGCGACGAATTGAACTCCGAGAAGTTTAGAGGCCTGATACTGCTTTAAAGAGTCAATATTTTCAGTGCTAAAGTGTTTTGCCACTTCTAAGAGCGGAAAATCGAGGTTAACCCCACTTCTGGCAACTATAAGCCTACTTCTAGCAGCCAAAAAGCAGCGAAGATCTCCCCGTACGTTTTCCTAGTTAGGCTTAACCACTTACATGCCAATCCCCGAGTGACCCACCAGTTGAATCGATGAAGAGAAGCGAAAACGACGCGCCAGACGTTGATCGACGGCGAAAGATAGAGACCCGACATCAACGAACATGTGATGGCCCTAAAGATGGACATTGTATGCGTTGATAATGAAAAAAATGAGAAGCAAAAACCAACAAATTAACAAAAACAAGAGCAGCTCCGAGAATATTATGGCAACTTTTGCGAAAAACATTTATTTACACCTTCTTAAGCCAGTTTAACGCCGCTCATTTAATTAAGTGAATATTTTCACTTTTCTCTCAGAAAGTGACTACAATGCGTACATTGCATATGGTTTTCGAGTGTCCCCCTCTCCGAATTTTCAGTTTTTACTCCCTTTTTCTTACGACACATTGCAAAATTGCCGGAAAAACGTTTCGATATCTTAGGCAAGAAAAGAAATATGACAAAGAACTTTACATAAATTGGAGACATCACGTCATTTATATGATTTATTAACAAAAAATCAATGACCAGCTTTTAACTGGGACAAAACCATATAGTTCCATTCCAATAATGTTAAACTTTTAAAAGCAGAATGTTCTTAAGTAAAAATGAAATAAACTCACAGACGAGCCATTATAAAGAAGCAAATTTTGAAAATATGGCGTGCAGAAAATATGCCGTTCCAGATAAGAAAATTGGCACAGAGAAGTGCCCAAAATGAAACAATTAATGCGTGGCGACGATAATTTCCTGCTATAAGCAAACGAAGCAGAAAGAGGAAGAAAACGATCTAGGGTAGACAAGCCGTAAATAATTGGACCCCATGGGGTAGAGGGTGGGGTATATTAGAGGACATTATTAGTTTTACGGTTTTTAATTTGGGAATGGATGGCTCCGAGGAACCTCAGTTTGAGTTCTCGTTTAAATGTCATTTAGGTGAAGCGACGGAGAACTCTCCTCTTCACTCTCCTCCAATCTCATTTTTACCTCACGGAGGACATCAGCTACTTTCGTTTCTTGCGAAAGTAGCGAAATTATTTTCTCGAGAAAAAATTCCTCTGACTTTCGTTCGAGTGTCCAATTTTCGGCAATTCCTAGGACTTTCGGAATAGTTGGAAATAATCAAAGCTACGATAGATTTACTATTCGAGTTGGAAAGCTAGAGATTGGCCAGAGAAAATCTGTTATTACTCACAAAAAGGGCAAAACCAGCACTTTTCAATGGAAAATGTAAGAAAAGATGAGAAAACTGATCTCCTTTTCTGAACATCTTTTTTGCTGAACATTTATCAATGGGTATAAAGAGAAAAAAAGATTTGCCAATGGTACAAAATGTTTAAGATGAACAAGTCAAAAAGATTTATTTTGCACTGTCGAAGAGAAATTATTGGTTCTTTGACAGCTTTCATTTTTTTTTATTGGCTCTTAGGATTTCACATCTATTACAGGCATGGCAATACTAATGTTAAACCTACAACAATCTGCCGAAGTTACAATGGCTCGTTAAAAAATTACCTCTTGAAAATTGAAAACTACCTCTTTACTACATAAAAAATTTCATTCGGGAAAGTTTTTCTCAGTCAAATTTGTGGTATTTTTGTCCAAAAAAATTGTTTCCAACAAATTCATAGCGCCAGAACAGCTGATATAACGAGATACGCATATGAATTGAATATCGAAAATACTCAATTTTCCCTGCTCCTCCAAAAGGAGCTTGACATCAACTTAAATTTGGTTATGCCAGTTCAGCCAAAACGTGATATTAAACGCTATTTTTGCATTGAAGAAATATTGAAGAGCTTTTCTTAACAATTTTTAATAGAGAAAAGCGGCCAAATGACAGATCCGCCGGAGAGATGTCGACTAGCGCTCATTCAAGCGCTTGTTAAATGAGTTGTATAAGTCCAATCGGGAAGTTTTTGGTCGATAAATGTTGCCGAAAATTAGGGCTACAATTCTCTATATAACACTTGCCACTTTTGAAATAAATTAGACATTTCCCAAATACTTTTCCAAAAAGTTGTTGCTATAATTCGCGGTCACCCTGTATTTTTGCTCGTTAACAACTTTTATTTCCAATGAAAATGAGAAAACATTTGGGTGCGCCAGAAAGCGCGCGGTTACCTAAAAAACCTTTCAATATTTCCTCCATTCTGTTGCTCACGTAACACGAAAGCTTTCAAAAAGAAATGGATTTTTATAAAATTTTTCGAAAAGTCATTTCTCGTCAAATTTCTCTTTTTCGGTGTGGCCTTAACGAATTTTTCTTGAATTTTGCAAAATTTCAATTTTTGCTGCTTGTTTTCATTTTCATTTTTCGGAGCTTGTTTTTTTGTAGTAAAATGTCGATTTGGAAGATTTTGAAATAGAAAAATTCGCAAATTAGAGCTTTCACAGAGCAAAAAAGTTAAGAAAAAGAATACCAGAGTCCTTAAAAATCCTTAAAAAAAAGAATCCTTAAAAATTTGACAAGTTCGGAACGCACCAACACCTTCACAGCCCTTTAGACTCCCAAAAAGTACAGATAATATCAAACTGTTTTCTTTTCATTTCACAAAAGATTTTAAAACTTTATTTGAATAATGGAAAAGCAACAAAATATAGCAGATAAAAGACCAATAAATAATCTGTCAATTTAAAAATGGAAACAATGATAGAAAGTCACAAAAATATACAACGAATCATGAAAGAGTGATTTTAATCATTTTAATCGACCGGGACGTAGAAGGCCAAGAGTTTACCATTACCTTCCTCGTCGTACACGTAGATGCAGTCCTTTCCTGAATCCAAACGTCGAAGGAAAACTGAGCTTTTTTCCATGGAGAAAAAAATAAACATCGTAACATGGATTTACAAAATTTCTCGCAAGATAGTTCGCCTGTTTGAGAAGTCGAAGACGATTTTCTCCATCGATTCGTCGCATTCCTGGATATTGTGAGAAATCTGTCGTGAAGTCCAAGCTATGATCAAGGAAAATAGCAGCCTCAGGGTTCTTGCTCGGGATTCCATTGGTGATGATCAGTTGAATAAGCAAATTAACGCAATCCCATGAAGAAGTCTCCATAGCAACGTTTTTGATTTGAGACTTCGACAAGGCGTTGTACCAAACGCGAACAGAATCTTCAGAATCACAGTCAAACGAAATCTTCTCGCAATCCTTGAGTTGAGCTGCCACCATAAAATTCCCCATCCGATCTTTGATCACTTGATCATTCAAAGCACTACCGTCGATAGTCAGAAATGCTTCTTTCATGATCGATGCGTGGAAATTTGAGAAGAATCTCTCGAGGACTTCTTTTGAATCCTCACGCAGCCCTAATCGATTCACCGACTTCAAATTGGTCAGAAGTTTCTCGTTGAATTGATGAGAATTCCATAACGACAAGTGATCGCAAGATCGGATATTCTTAACGAAAGAAAAGTCAGAAAAGGGACGATCGACATTGAGCTTCATTGCATTTGAATTGGAAAACTTCATGATCTTCGGCTGATCGGCGTGGGAGTGAATACGACAAACGTGCTTTCCAAAAATGATCGACGGATCTCTCACGAGCATCCCTTGGAATCCTTGATTCACCTTGGACAACTCACACACATCCCTTGGTTCCATTTGTTCCAACGCTTCCAATTTCAAATCGAAGCACAACGTCTCCATTGGAAATGAAGTTAAATTTTTCATTTCGAACCGCATGACTCTTACCTGTAAATAAAAAGATTAGATTTTGTTTTGACATAAAGAGGTGCTTTACGGATACCGGAAATGTTAGGAAATAGTGAATTTGAGATACAAATAAAGCTGGAATAAGTCACAAATAAGTCAACCACTCAAGAAATCGACAACTGCTTTATAACAGTAACTTTATCATCGAAAATATTTTATAAATTTATTCCAAGCAACAACAATAACGAGAAAAGCCAGCAAAACATAACGAAAAGGAACTAAGGCACTTGCTTGAAATTTGCTCCATGTAGTTTTTCTAGGGTAATTGATGGCACTGATCACGAAGAACACATTTTTAAGTCATGTTTTCAATTACAAACTTAAGTGCCTCTGCGGTGCGAAGCCAAAGACTAGGAAATATAGGGACATGCAGTTTTTCAAAACAAAGAAAGTTAATCGAGTACCGGCTTTTCAAAAGAAAACATAACCTAGGACTGTTTTCTTCGTGGTCAACGGTAATGTGTAGAGGAAGTCCACTTGATGCCACACAGATGTCGGCGAAACCAGATACTAAACAAAAAGTTGTACAGTGTAGCCCAAGTTTAATGGAGCATTTTCAATTGCCCTCAAATCTCTCAAAAGTACCCACAAAATAGTCGATCCATTTGGTCACCCAACAATCGACACAATGAAAAATTGTCGAGGAGAACCTAAAGGCAAAACATTTTGATTGAAACTTTAAACGCCAACCAAGCAATCATTCCGACCACAGCGTATCCCCACCAGATTTGTTTCTTTTGTATATTCGATCGCCAGCCAAGTTGTTGCCAAAAGGTTCCTGAAACAAAAAGTAAAATAAGAAACATTTGTTCGCACCTGAATGTCGATTGCCCCGGGTTGGGTGGCGGCGAACGGTCATTCTCTGTGAAATTTCACCGGCGACGTGCCAGGTTGGGTGATTCGAATGATCGCCCACATGCTAAATTTCTAAAGCTAAATGAGTTGATTCAAAAAATGAGTGCAAAATAAAAAATTCACCGAAAACATGGATGCCTGCCCAAACCGTTCGTTCAACCGTTGTGGGCATCGGTGTTCTCTTCGGCATCGCGAAGTGCATGTGGCTAAACATGAGAATAATTTAAATAGTGCTGATACTGCTTAAAAGAGTCAATATTTTCAGTGCTAAAGTGGTTTGGCCACTTCTATGAGCTGAACTCCACGTCTGGCAACCATAAGCCTACTTCTAACAGCCAAAAAGCAACGCAAACCTACCCATACTGCTTCCTAGTTAGGCTTAATCCCTTACGTGCTAGTGCCCGAATAACCCACTTGTAGAATCGATGAAGAGAAACGCGAAGACGACAAGCAAAACGACAAGCGGTCATTGACGAGGGAAGAGAGAGGCCCGACATCAACGAACATGTGATGGCCCTAAATATGCACATTGTGTTCGTTGATAATAGAAAGAATGCAAAAACCGAGAAGCAAAATCAGCAATTTAATAAAAACATAAAACTCAGGAGCAGCTCCAAAAATATTGTGAAAACTTTTGCGCAAAACATTCTTTTATACCCCATCAAGCCAGCTTAATCCTATTGATTTAATTAACTGAATATTTTCTCTTTTCTGTGCAGGAAGCGCTTTTGCATTGCATATAGTTTCGAGTGTCCCCTCTCTGAATTTTCAATTGTTCATAAAAAGGTGGCTCACTTGGCGTACCTGAATGTCTATTGATCTCCTTAATGTCTATGATAATATTTCAGAGTGCACTGTTGGGCCGTCCATTTCAAAAAACGCGTGAAAAGCGGGGATCTTTGAGAAAGAATAGGTACCTTTTATCTTAGCATCAGGAGACGGCCATCTTTTTGGAATTCACTTATTTTCACTAGGTCAACACTATACTCGAATATCAGCCATAAACGTGAGAGTTGAGATTTGCTCAATTTTTTTGATAACCTATTTTGCTTCAGTTTTAGTCCCTTTCTCAAAAACTAGTACATGGTTCTGAAAGTTAAAAATACCATTCGATCGCAATCTTTTTGTGCATCTTTTGAAGTATAAGCCATTGCGTATGTCTTATTGGGTGCGGAGAAAGTCTACAAAGTGTAAAGGGGAAAAGGGAAACGGAACGCTTCCCAGCATCGATTGCTCGTCGCCTCTCCTTTTACAGCTGTCTTTTCCTTCTGCATTTCTCGATTTGTAACCACGTTCCCCTATAATCTCCTCTAACAAAAAAACCACCAAAAATCCTAAAAATCCATCGTAGTTTTGCTCAGTCAAACATTCAAAGATCACAACGAAATTAACCAACAGTGTTGCATAATTTTGTGGTTGTTTTCTGAAACGTGGATGTCGTAGTAGTTACGGGTTGATCAATGATTTCAGCTCTTCTAATAGTCGATGTAACATTGTCTTCTGGAGTAACGGCCGTTATAGTCATTGTTGTTCCAGCTGTTGTGGTCTTTGCCTTCTCTGTTGTCCCGGAGGCAACAAAAGACGGCATCTCGGGGCTGTACTTTTGAAAAATTAATGTTCAATCAAATGGAATTTGCTTCTGAAGCTCTGAATGCAAGTCAGCGATCTGTTTAAGGAGGACACACCTTTGAAAAAGAGCAAATAGAAAAATATTAACATCAATATTTTTAGTGCTAAATGTGATTATGAAAACAACTTTGACTTTATTTTACAATTTCTAATTAATGTTTAAAAGCAAATGAAATGGAAGCCGTGAAATGGAAGCAAAATCACAAAGAGACCCAATAGGTAAAAATATGAAGAAAGGGATTAAAGAAGTGAAAAGAAAGTTTTGTAGTGGCTTCGATCGTAGTGCTGAATTGCGTTGTTTCCTCTCCAATTGTGGTCTGAGCACTTTCTGTTGATATCATTGGTGTTGTTGTTGTTGTTGTTGTTGGTGTTGTTGTTGATATAGTCATTGTTGTTGTTGTTGCTGTTGTTGTTGTTGCTGTTGCTGTTGTTGTTGTAGTCATTCCTATTTCTGTTGTTGTGGCAATGGTGGCGTTCGGCGATGCTGGGATCGGTCTCACGTAGGGCACAAAGGGTTCCATGTCGGAGACATATGCCTAGAAATTTCGAAGTTGCACTGTGGTCTTGGTCAAAACTTTCGGTGCATACTATTGGGTTGGCCGATAAGTAATGAGTCAATTTTAAACAGAAATATCTATTCAATAAAGCCATATAAATCAATCAAAATAGTTTTTATCTTTTACGATTCCTGTGCCCATTTTACTGGTAGAAGGCGAATTCCTCGTTCGTAAAAAATGTTTCGTTTTGAGTCAACTAGTTCTGTACCCACTTTTTTGGTATCTTTTTCATCTTCAAAGTGCCCTCCGACTAAGGCATTTTCCATTGTTTGAAGTCAATGGCAATCTGATAGAGCTTGATCTGGGGAATATGCTGTTTGAGGGAAAAGTTCCAAATCGAAGCTCTGGATTGTAGAGCCAGCCAGTTTAGCAGTGTGTAGGCGAGCATTGTCATGCTGCAAAATGACCTTTTTCAGATCTGGTCTTTTTGTCTCAAGGACTTTAGCCCGATTCTGAAGTTGATTACTGTATAGTTGAGAGTTAAGTATTTGCTTGCTATCCTATAACTTCTAGCACCCTATAACTCAGTATCCAATAACTCCCAATAACAACCTCAACCGATCTCTCGGGGCGATCGCTTTCGATCAAAGATTTCCCCGGTTTTTAAACTTGTCACAACCTCAATCAAATCTAGTCTTGGAGAGGGAGTCATACTTTTGTATACTTTTGTTCTGTGGTGTAGGGCTAGGCTTGAAGATGAGCATTTATCGAACCCATTTAGCATAACATGCTGAATATACACAATTACTTATTGACTCATTACTTAATGGCCAACCCAAAAGGTTGATGCAAAAGAAATTTCGGTCGGTATAAAATGTTCTATTTTTTAATCCGGAAATCTTATTTGGTTTTCTTTTGTTTATTTGTACTCTTGGATATTTACTTTATTTTTATTTTTCTGAGTCAGGGCTTTCACTTTTTAATTTATATTTGCTTTAGATCATGGTGGATCAAAAGTATGTTGTGCGCGCGTTTCTTCTCTACGATTTCAAGATGGGCAATAACGCTGCTAAATCACATCGAAATCACATCGTACTCCGCTTTTGGAGAAGAAGTTATGACGGAAAGATCCTGCCAGCTATGGTTTGCCCGAAGGTATTGAATCGTTTGAAGACGAACCAGATGGGCATTGCTCGGCAGCGATAATAATGAATGGAACAACTTATTCAAGCCGATCCAATGTAGAAAACACGAGAGCTTGCCAAACATTTCCAATGTTGTTTACATCTCTAGAGGGTTGATCAAATTTTGTGACAAAAAGTTTTAAATAATTGTTTTAAATGACCTCGACTGTCAATTTTCTCGGTGACAATGCGCCAGATTACACAACGAAAGTTTGTCGCATGGATTTAGAGGAATTAGGATGAAAGATCTTATCGCATGCGCCAGATAGTCCAGACTCATCACCGTCTGATTTTCAAATCTTCAGATCGTTGCAAATTTTCCTTGCAAATTGCCAGTTTAAGAATGCGCAAGAGGTCGAGATTTGGATGACGGACTACTTTCAATCACAGAATCAAGAGTTCTTCGATAAGGAGATCCGCAATCTCAAGCTATGTTGTAGGGATGTTATGGATAACGATGATGCCTATCTTTTGGAATTAACTGCTACCTAAAGGAATTTTGATTAAATTTAATGTTTATAAAAAACCGAAATTTCTTTTGGATTAACCTAGTAATTCCGTATTACCTCAATGGATTTGAGGGCCGTCTTGGTGTCCTTGTTGCACAAGTCATCGGCGCAAATGTAGTGGGTGGCTGTGAATTTCATGACGCCCACCTTGAAATGAGATAATTTGCAAGAGAAACTTTGTGATATTCAAATTTTCTGTACTGTTCTCTATTCAAGAGTCACCTCAATCCGTCCATATGCGAGCGTAAAATCTTGTGAAAGACAGCCCCGTCGAACCAGTTTCTAAACAAAAATTGGTGCTTTACCGTTATGCCTCTCCATTTTTTTTTCCTATTCATCAATATATCTCCCCAATCTACTTTTGACTTAATCTAGAAGTACAATCTTATGAACGTTTACAAGGAGCATTCATTCAAGGTTTGCATACAAGAATGAATGACTCTAATCTTTGTGCGCCTATTTGTGCGCCTATTTTTGTAAAGGCCGATTTCATTCCTTGGTGAATGAAAGGCTAAATTCAATATAATTCTAATCAGTTGATGGGTATGAAATTGGATGTTCACAATTTTATTTTAGCCCTCTACACCTTTTTCCAAGATAGTTATATTGGTCAATGTCGTTATGTTCTACCTCTATGTCCTATTGAAAATTCATTTGACTCAATATTAGCCACTCAATGCCCTTAGCCATTCCATGCCATTCTGTCAACCACCGCATTGCCACGGGCGGGGTGTAGCGTAGTCGTAACGTTGATTAAGGCTTAGCGCTTTTTTAAACTACAATGTGTGCTTATAGCTCAAAAGCTGACCTCTCAAAAGCCGACTTTTCTCTGGAATTTTCGTTACTGAGGATGTGTTTTTACAAATTCTGGCGGAGGGCGCAGCACTTATTAGAGGCAGTACGCTATTCCAATATTGCTTCCTTTGGGTAAAACTCACATTTGGGTGTTCTGCCGGCCCATCGGTTGCATAAAAACACAAGTGCCCAAGGCAGGTGTCAGCTGAAAGTTAGCAAGGACATAAAATGACATGCTTTTTTATGTGACTTTTCTCGTGCTCATGTTATTACCCACCATTTGACAAGCCAACATAACACTTTGTCGTGTGATTCACGGCGATATTGCCGACGTTTTTCTTGGGATTGGTGCACATTGACTGAATTTTGTAAGTGAGTTGTGAAAAAAACAAACAAGACTTACGTAGTTGCACGCAAAGTCGTAGTACCTGCGCTCAACTTCGTACTGATATGAAACGAAGAGGCCAAAGTAGAAACTAAAAGTTAATGCATTGATTGAGAGGGAAAATTTACCAAAATAGCTTGACCCTTTTTTAAAATCAAACATTGAATAAACTCTAAGCAAACTGACGGTGGAAAAGTTGCATTAGCGATTTGAATTCGATAGAACTGATCGAGATCCAGCTTTCCACCATCCACAATGAAAGTTCCTTTCAACGGTGGCTTTTTAGTTTTCAACTAAACATTCCCTTTTCAAAACATTTGAAGGTACTGTAAAAACTCTAATAGAAGCCTCAGAACTTCTATTTTTCAACCCGCTTCCAAAGGAGGCTTCTACAGTCATGTGCAAAAGTCTTTTAACACAAGACGAAATTAAGCTATAATCAATATTTTCTCGGTCCTCCTTTTGACAAAGTACTTCTTTAATACGAGTAGGCATCGATGTAATTAATTCATCAAGAAATCCAGGTCCAATCGTCTTACAAATTTCTTATCTTCTTACAAAGTGCAAAATTTGAGCCAAACCGAAAATTCGCATTTTTGACTTGCACCGAACCGAATCAAAGATCGCACGGAAAAACAAGTGTAGTTATTTTCGAGAAGTTTTAATGTTGTTGTAGTGGTAGACGCCAAAACCATATAAATCCAAAGACATATAAATTCAAAGACATCCAAAGCCACGTCTTTTTTTACATTTGATTGTAATCACCTGTATTTCCATGTTAACTCGACAAGTTGTGTCCGGTCTCGGAGTTCTGATGGTCGGTGTGATCAACACGTCGGCTTCGTGACCGTTGAAGACAAAATCACTCTGAAAAGCGGATAACAGCCATTGCTTTTGTTCATCAAACAAGTTAAGATGTAGAATCTTAACTTGTTTGGTGAACAAAAGCAATGGCTGTTAGCAAAAAGCAAAAAGCAAGGCATTTACCGAATAGGCGTAGCAAGTGACATTTGGTGGCATATCGGTTGGAAGAGTTTTCTCTCCAATTTCGATCTCAACCTGGACATCGGAAAGCTTTTTCACCACCGGATTCGGGAGATTACAATTTGTTTCACTGAAACAACACAGTCAGTACAGTTATTTCAAAAGCTCACTTGCAGACACAGAAATAGCCCCATGGCGTTTTCTCTCCCTCATAGATGAAAGCTTGTGAGTCATACGTGCATCCGTACGTCAACGGAAAATACTAAAACAATTGTTGAGTTATTTTTTTACGTTTAAACACCGTGTAGCCGCTGATGCAACCTCGCCGAGAAAAAAACGACGAGTCTGCAGCACCGGAAACGAAGCACAGATCGGCGTTAGTACAAGAGGAGTCAGCACTAAATCGAGTTTGATCTGTTTTAGAATCTTTAACAATTAGTGCCATAATTTTTAGAAAGATTAAGATTTAAACGGAGAGTTGATTTCGATAAATAAGGGTGTTCCAAAAAAAGTGGTCAATTTTGTTACCATCAAAAATTTCAGAAAACGCGGAAAATAGGCTCTTTATCCATTAGTGCCATAATTTAAAAAAGACTTTTATCTTAGCATCAGGAGACGGCCATCTTTTTGGAATTCACTTATTTTTACTAGTCCAACATTATACTCGAATATCAACCATAAACACGAAAGTTGAGATTTGGTCAATTTTTTTCGATGACCGATTTTGATGAGTTTCGCTCGGAAAACCACTTTCGAATTTCTCGTAGACTATAGTGCAAAAATGTTAGCTTTATTCGAGAACTACCAAAAAGTTTTATATTTACTCTCTGCGTGTCAATTCCGAATTAGAATTCTCGTGATATTTTTCACACAAATCTAAAAAGAACTATATCAAAAGAGCGCCGTAATCAAAAGAGTTCAAAAGAGCGCGGCTAGATTTTCACGCTCCAATTTTTTTTTTTTTTCTGGATGTTTTTGCTGGTTTTTTATGTTTATTTACATTTCTTTTTTATTTTTAGGTGAAAGAACCAAGGGGAATTCGAACTGGCCATTGGTTTTGGCAGAAAACGACCGCCAAGTCCCGGTATACTCATTTAAAAAAGAAAGCAATCTCAAAAGAAATATTTTTTGTTGTTTGTTTTCATTTATTGGCTAAGTTTTTAATTTTAGGTAAAGAAACTAATCTACAATCGCCTCCCATTTGCTCTTTTCATTGGACAAGGAAGTTGGCTATCAGAAATGGCGCCTGAGGAAGATCGCATATTGAACATCTTAAATCTTCGTCATTTTACATTGATTTTAAATGTTGTTATCATTTTTGTTATTCTATTAAATTGTTAAAAGAATTCATTTTAAATATTTGGAACCAAAATAGGAGTTTTAAAGAAAAAAAAAGAAAAAAAGATTAAAACGCAGTTAGCGGTTGGATTTAATAAGACTTAAGGCTTGGCTTGGCTTGGCGCTCTCTTAAGCGGCGCTCTCTTAAGCGGCGCTCTCTTAAGCGGCGCTCTCTTAAGCGGCGCTCTCTTAAGCGGCGCTCTCTTAAGCGGCGCTCTCTTAAGCGGCGCTCTCTTAAGCGGCGCTCTCTTAAGCGGCGCTCTCTTAAGCGGCGCTCTCTTAAGCGGCGCTCTCTTAAGCGGCGCTCTCTTAAGCGGCGCTCTCTTAAGCGGCGCTCTCTTAAGCGGCGCTCTCTTAAGCGGCGCTCTCTTAAGCGGCGCTCTCTTAAGCGGCGCTCTCTTAAGCGGCGCTCTTTTGATATAGTCCCAACTAAACACTTTCAGCTGAATATTAGATGCAAATTTGGGATTGAATGCAAATTAATGGCAAATGCAAATCACAAGACACTAATGCAAGCCAACAATATCTTTTTTTAGCAGTTTCCTTCTTTATCTTTTTTCTCGCTCTTCGATTTCATCTCCTTCAATCACCCCTTTTTGATTGTGTGGCCCATGAGACAAAACCATTTTTGACGCTAGGATTTCCTATGAAAAGTCAACAGAAAAAATTTTCATAACGACAAAGTTGGCCACTTTTTTATGGAACACCCTGCATGATTTTTGTAATACATCGATACAGAAATTCTTTTCACAAAAGAACGAATCACTCACATAACCGCTTCTGATCTCCAATTGAAGTTTTGTGCACAGGTCAACTGTCCGAGTCCGATAACCGGCTTTAGAAGTAGCAAAAAGAAATTTGGTGAAAACAAAATTCCAAAGCCTCTTTGGAAAAACATCAAGTAAATCAATATCAGATTGTCATAGCCATTTTTTCAGCTTTTCTTCTATATTGGCGCAATTACCGCTCTTGAAATAGTCATCAAAAAGGAAAGCCCGTTTTTTTATGGCCCATAATTTTCGATTTCTCTTTTCTTTAAAGTTCAGTAATGTGAGGTCGCTAAACGAAAAAATGTTCTAAGAAAAAATCCAAGCAATCAGCTTTGGAACAATTAAGAGCAATTTTTTTTTGCCAGGGGCGAGCTGAAGTTTATTGCTGATGATCTGGAATTTTTATTTTAGTTAGTAAGTTAGCTAAAGTATGTTAGTGTTAATAGAAAAAGTAAGTAAAAATAGTAAAATAAGTTAGTAATAAAAAAATAAGTAAATAAGCTTAAATGAGCGATTAAATGTATTGAGAATTATGCATTCTAGTAGTGTTTCGGTTGTGTAGGAAAAAACCGTTGTTTAGTTGACAATCAGCTTTTTATGATAGTCAGCAATCCTGTAAATCTTAGTAAATGCACTTTAGCCCATCGTGAAGTTATTATTGGGTTGGTGAATTGAAAACTGCGGGACTTTGAACTAAAATTTATTGAACATAAAACCATGAATTCATTCCAAATAATTTCCATTATTATTGACGACTTCTGCCCATTTTACAGGCAATTTGCGGATTCCTCTTTCGTGGTAGGATTTTGGTTTGTGTGTGAGACAAGTGTGAGACTCAAAAATGGAGGACTAGAGATGGAGACTGGAGATGTCCCAGTTTGAGCACTTTCTTCAAAAGAAACCCATTTTGGTGTCAATAGAAAAGTTGTAGAGAATCAAAAATTAGGCTTATAGCCAAATTTCCAAAAAGATACACCAAAAATAATTTCCAAAAATAATTTCGCTTAAAATGCAAGTTTTGTGAAATTCCTAAATTCGTAATTCGTAAATTTGGCATTTCTTGAAAGCCAGTTTTTGAAGCGTTCTGAAAATTTGGATATAAGCTTAATTTTTGATTCTCTACAACTTTTCCATTGTCACCAAAATGGGTTTCTTTTGAAGAAAGTGCTCAAACTGTCACATATGACAATAGCCGGCAGTTTTCAATTCACCAACCCAATAATTGGCAATCTGCCAACTTTTTTATGGGCTATTATCAAAATCTATTCATGTAGCATTTCGTTTTTTTTGCTGAAATCCAATAAAACTTTTTTTAACATTTATTTACGCACAAATTTACACGCACAAATTATTTACGCACAGGTCTCAATTTGTGTGATGAAACTGGTCAACTTTGTCAGATGAAACTGGCAATGACATCGAGACATCAGTGATGATTTTAGAGTAGAGAGGTGGTGGAGGCTAGATTAAGTTGTTGTTAAGATTCAAATCAAACTTCAAATATTCGGAACCTAGTCAAAATAGCGCCACCAAAACAGCGTCCATACAAAAACAGCGCCAAATTGAAAAAGACTGCGATTAGATTTTTCAACCCCAATGTTTTTGTACTTCTCATAACAACTTGTAACTTTTGTTATTTTTCAAACATTTTTAAGCACCTTGCGACAAACCGCATTTGACAAGCAGATAAGCAGCATTTGACAAACCGACAGATTATTTCATCATCAAAATCAGGTTTTATGGCCCATTTCAAATAAACAATGCGGCACACTTTGTTTTTCATTGTTTTCTCTTGTTTGTACTGTTCTTGGTACTTAATTTTGTGTTTTTTAGGGAAAAGAAGGTCACCTAAAGGAATAGAACACTCGTTGCGAGTGATTCGGCGTGGCTAGCGACAATCACAGGTACCTTTTACACAGTATTGTTTACGAAGAAAGTCTACTTGTTTAAGGTAATAACTTTGTTTCTTTGATCTAAAATAAATGTAATAGAATAGATTAAGCTAGTTTTTACTCTTTTCTGCAAAATTTTTGTTTCTCAACATCTTTTTTCATTTAGGGATGTTGCTATCTCGGAAAGATGGAGTACTACTTTATGATGAAGACAGACGCGAATATCGGATCTTTGGATCTATCGGTAAAGTCCAGTCAATCATTTAAAATCTTTATGTTGTTACATTCATAGGTGTTAACTCCGTTGTTTCATTTTTTCATTTCGCTAATGGAATAAACAAATTTTCTTGTTCATTTTACTTGAGAATGCACAAAAAAACTAAAGCTTTTATCGAAAACTCCAAAAGAGCGTTGGTCTACATTAAAATCTTTACATTTTGTTTTTGTTTTTGATGTTTTTGTATGGGCGCTGTATTGAACGGCGCTGTTTTGGCGGCGCTATTTTGGCTAGGTCCCAACTATTCATTCATCTAAACCTCGGAATAGATCTCCAGTGGCGACCTCTCGGTGTCACTTGATTGTTGATTGGTGGGTGGATGATCTTCTCCTCCAATCGTGGCTTTCATTGTCGTTTCGAGCTCGAGTTGACGATCTCTGAATCAAATTTAACAAAAGTTTGCAAATCACAATATTTTGATAATTTCAACGTTAGGATTACAAAAGGCGGTCACTTTCTTTGGATTTCACCTGTCCCCTCCCTTTCGCCGAAAGCTTTACAGCTTTGTTTTAAAGTTTTGCGCATGTTTTTGAGTAGTCGCTTAAAGAATCTCTCCTACATAAAATCAAAGAGTTCATAGCTAATATGAACATGAACATTGAACATGAAAGCTTGAACCGCTTGAACATGAAAGCTGTAGAAAGTCGGATTGCAACTCACACGGCATATCTCCAGAAAGTATTGATGGTAATGAGCTGCCATATGTACAGAATGGCAACGAACAAAGCGCTGATCATCAGTGAAGAGCCTGAAATGAGAAATGATAGAAATAGTAGGGCTGACAATACAGGGTGACAAATAATTACGGGCGCACCCTTTTGGTAATATGGTAGCCAAAGGCCTAATTGAATTCAAAAGTAGCAAGTGTTATATAGAGAATTGAAGCCCTGAATCTTGACTATATTTATCTACCGCGAAACTTACAAATTATAAAACTCGATTCAACTACCAAGCTCGCAAATGAGCTTTAGCCGGCCTTTCTTCGGACCGCTTCCATTTTTGACGGATTTTTATTTTATAATTTGCAAGTTTCGCGGTAGATAGATGTTGCCAAAATTCAGCACTTCAATCCTCTATTTTATAGAGTACTTTTGTACTTTTGAATTAAATTGGGCCTTTGAAAACTAGATTACCAAAAGGATGCGCTCATAATTATTCGTCACCTTGTATGTTGCCAATAATCAACAACACTCACCGTCATCCATTGCAATTCCATATTCTGATCGAAGAGTATTTCGAATATAATCCAAACGATCACTGCTGCCGTTGCTATAATGGAATTTTTCTTAAAGCTTCATGACAAAGATATTTTTGAGCTTTAGAAATAGTTTACTCGGTTGATGCAAAAGAAAATTTCGCCTTTTTTTACAAAATTTACAATACAAAACATTAAAATTTAATCAAAATTCCTTTAGGCAACAATTTATTCCAAACAATAAGCACCATCGTTATCTATAACATCGCCCCAAAATCGCTTTAGATTGCGGATCCTCTTATCGAAGAACTTTTGATTCTGTGATTGAAAGTAGTCATCCAAATCTCGACCTCTTGCGCATTCTTAAACTGGCAATTCGCTAGGAAAATTTGCAACGATCTGGAGAGGTGAAAATCAGACGGTGATGAGTCTAGACTATATGGCGCATGCGATAAGATCTTCCATCCTAATTCCCCTAACTCCATACAACAAGCTTTCGTTGTGCTTTCACGCGTTGTCACGCAGAAAATTGACAGTCGAGGAATTTAAACCCTTTTGACGCAAAATTTGATCAACCTTCTTGAGCTGTTGAATAAAACAAGGTGAATCAACTGTTTTTCCCGGCTCTAATAATTCGAAATAAACAAGTCCGTTGATCTTCCACCAGCAAGACAACATTACTTTGTGCCCATGATAATCCGGCTTCGACCTTAGCTTCGACAATTCGACATTTGACCCTTGCTGAGTTATTGTCTTTTTCGATGATTGTTATCGAAGTGAGTCCACTTCTCGTCCATCGTCAAGATATTCTCAAAAAAAGTGCTTCTTTTCGACTTGAGAAGCAAGATATGGCTGATCGAAACGCGACTCGCCCATAATCTAAAGCAAATATCAATTAAAAAGTGAAAGCTCTGACTTAGAAAAGCGTAAAAATTAAAGTAAATATTCAAGAGTACAAATATACAAAAGAAAATCAAGAGTACAACTAAAAAAAAAGGAAATTAAACAAGATTTTCAGATTTTAAAAAATAGAACATTTTATATCGAGCGAAATTTCTTTTGCATAGTATGAGAGCGCATCTAATCGAAAAACGAGAAAGAACTTTTTCAGCAGAAGCCTAAGAATATTCCTAAACATTTGATAGAGCTCAATTGCCAATGCATTTTGTCGACAAATAGAACATCAATTTAATGATGCAAGAAATTAAAGGAAAAAAAAACCAGTCCTATACACCGATAACTCTTTCAGTTAAGCTTCAGAACTAATCAGTTAACTCACATCAAAGTCACTCCAAGCACGGTGAATGTGGCACCGCTCAACAAGATTCCAAATGGAAAGTAGCATGCCTGAAAGAGTTATCTTTTTTGAAATGACCATTTTTATATTGGGTTGGTGAATTGAAAACTGCGGGCCATTGTCATATGTGACAGTTTGAGCACTTTCTTCAAAAGAAACCCATTCTGGTGACAATGGAAAAGTTGTAGAGAATAAAAAATTAAGCTTATATCCGAATTTTCAGAACGATTCAAAAACTGGTTTTCAAGAAATGCCAAATTTACGAATTTTCACAAAACTTGCATTTTAAGCGAAACTACTAAGTGTATCTTTTTGGAAATTTGGCCATAAGCCTAATTTTTCATTCTCTACAACTTTTCTATTGACACCAAAATGGGTTTCTTTTGAAGAAAGTGCTCAAACTGGGAGATCTCCAGTCCTCCATTTTTGAGTCTCACACTTGTCTCACACACAAACCAAAAATCCTACTACGAAAGAGGAATCCGCAAATTGCCTGTAAAATGGGCAGAAATCGTCAATAATAATGGAAATTATTTGGAATGAATTCATGGTTTTATGTTGAATAAATTTTAGTTCAAAGTCCCACAGTTTTCAATTCATCAGCCCGATACCTACCGCAAAGAGAAAATAGAGTTGGATGAAGAAGGGCTTCGGATTGTAACTTGCAAAGATCGCCCACATCGGGGCCAACATGTTGATGAGCAGCATTAATAACTGAATTTCGAAAATAATATCATTTTTAACAGTATTTTTTCCATCTACAAGGTTGTCCAGGATCACAGGGACTAAAGAATTTGAGGATTTGAAGAACTTGAGGATTTAAAGACCACCTTACAATAAAATGACACCGAAACAACAAAAATTTATTTTAATACAATAATTTAACATAAAAGTTTACTTTTTTTTTCAAAAAGATCTCCCCTGGCGGCAACGCAGGCAACACAGGCAACACAGGCAACACAGGCAATAGATGCAATACAGACAACACGTGGAGGCGTTTTGGGAACGCATCCACGGTGGCGAGAAGGTTGGGCGTGTTCAGCTCGTCCCAAGCTTTCTGAAGGGTTTTCTTCAAAGAGTCGACTCTTGGATGGGGTTTCGAGCATGCTTTTTCTTCTAATACACTCCATACCGAATAATCGAAAGGATTGAGGTCCGGGCTTGTTGGTGGTCACTGGTTAAAATCGATACCGATGATCGATACCATTGAAGCGATGCAAAAGTTGGTTCGAACGATCCTCGCGTTTCTTTTTGCTGGCTGATCTAAGAAATTGGCTTTTCGAAAATGGATAAGCTTTCATTCCAAGCCGATTTTTGAAAATACGGTCCATAGAAGTTCGAGAAATTTCCATAATCTTTGCCATCCTGGTCTGCGAACGAGTGGCTTTCGAGCGGAACGAGTGGCAACGACTGGCTCGAACCTTCTTGATATTAGCCTTGGTGACGACAGTCGCTTTATCACCACGTCTGGGACGTGGGACACGTCAGAATTTGTTCCTAACTCTTGAAAGCGTTTGATCGCGTTGTAAACAAGTTGTAAACAAGTTTGCGTATCATCGATCGCTTAGAGATATCCATCGCCAGAACGTCACGCTTGTGTAGGTCGATGATCGCATTTCAGTACACTCACTTCTTCTAAAAAGGCTTTTTTTTCAGAAAAAATAGTAAGTAAATAGTTAAATAAATAAAATAAACCAAAAGAAAGACAAAACAATATTAAATTGTAAGCAAAAATATGCAATATCAACATATGCAATATCAAAAATACCTCTAGTCCCCGTAATCCTGGACAACCATTTAGACTCACCTGAACCTGTGCGCGATCCGACGCTTTAAAAGGATAATTTCCCTGGGCGATAGTCGCTAGAATTGGCTCATTTAGGGGTCCGACGACGAGTTGGAAGAATAAAAGCGAGAAGGTGACGGGTTGAAGGAAGTGCAGCCAGCGGAAGGCTGCCTGCAGAAATTAGTCAATTAAATATTCTTCTTCTCAACTCACAACACACGACATCTTCTTGAAGCAGCTCTGGTAGTTCTCTTCGCGAAGGGGCAACGGAAAGTTTGGCTCTCTTGGTCGCCACAGCCATGTGGGGACTTCTTTAGCTTCTCCGATTTTCCTCCTCCTCGATTCCTGATTTGCAGTCAAGCTAGTCGGCCCGTCAATTTCGATTTGTCGATCTCTGCCAAAAGAATGATTCAGATTTACGTGTTGGGATTCTATTGTTTGTCAGAGCTTTTTAAATTCTTTGAAACTCAGCCCGTGCTATTTCTCTGTTCATCAACAACTACCAATTCTACAAAACTTATCTTTTTTTCATTTCAACTGGTAACTTCTTGTGTAACTAAGGTTCTTGTTTTCATTGGTGACAGAGATTCTTGGTACTTGTGACTCGTTTGCCCGTCACTTTGCATTTAAAAGCTATTTTCATGAATGATGCTAGTTTGCCATTCTTTCCATGTGAGGTTTTCCTTTTAGCACTAACTATGCAAATCTATAAGAGCCACAAGTCCCAGATTTTCATTTCGGCAAGGCAAACTCTCCTCACCTGACAAAGTAGCAATAGGAGAGAGTTACAAGAAATTGCCAAGCGAACATCAAGAATACAAAGGCTGTGGCCACCATCAAAATAATCCCTGAAACCTCTTGATTAACATGAAATCTCCTCGTTTTTCCTACAATCATAGCGGTAATCTAAATAGATTCCCAGCGCCTCTCGAGAGTCCTTTCGAACATTCGACAAGGCGATTCCGTTGTCTATGCTAAATTATTTTTTACTTAAAATCTTTGCAGATCTTTGCAGATTCTTTTATTTGCATTTTCTGATAGGATCAACTGGCTTGAGATTAACTGAGATCAACTGTCTTACAACTCACATGACTGATATTCCGATTTGGAAGAAAAACAACAAGCAGGCCACCATTCCAATGCCCAGATAGGGTGCCTAAAAGAATGAATGAATTATTATCAACGGTTCTTTACAAGATTTGCATCTAATTACCCCGACGAGGAAGTAGATCTGTGAGAAGAAAGGCTTCTGCTGATAGCTCGACAGGACGGCCCACATCGAGATCATCAAGTTTCCACCAAGGAGCCATAACTGAATATTTAAATGCGAGTTTTCGCCGGGTTTATGTCGAAAAAAAACAACGCAATCTATTCGATGCTTCAAATATTTCATATAATAAATTTTTGAGCCATTTAACGTTGGTCTAACAAGAGAAGATCACTAGGCTGAGGTGGCCAAATGACATGGGCCGTATACTATACGACGCAAAATTTTACGCTGATTTCGATGCTGCTATCCGTTTTTGTAAAATGATTCTGAAATGCGAGGAATCTAGCAAACAAGTTTGCGGTTAAATTAGAGGTGGAAAATCCTATACAAGGCTTCCTTCACTGTCCCGGAAATGTGTGCTTGTGGTGTAGTGGATAAGAGTCTTGCTTCCGAAACAAGCTATCAATTTTTTGCTCGGGTTTGATCCCTTCCTTTTGTTTTCATTTTGTTTTGATGTTTAATCGCTCGAATTTGCTCGATTTTAACTTTACAATAAGACATCTTTCATTTCATTCATTCACTTTATAGCTTGCTGCCACGTGTGTTAATCATTTTGTTTGTTATTAACTAAAAGATGTCATAATACTTGTTGTAAAGTTAAAATAGAGCAAATTCTGCGTCGTATGGTTTATGGCTCATATCATTTGGCCACCTCAGCCTTGTGACCTTCCCTTGTAAGTTATAGAACCAAATCAGCTACAGTTAGATGTGCTTCGAAATTCAAACTTGTCTACAGGTTCTCTCATAAGTGTTTCCGGTAAATGGCAAATCGGTGACAAGCGTGAAGAACAAGGCAGCGACAATCAATGGTTGGATGATGTTTGTCCAGCGAAATGCTTGCTAAATTGACAAGTTTCTCGGTCTCTTTCTGGTACTCTTGGCTCTAACAATAAATTGATCATCAAATGAAATCAAAATCCCGACTCCTCGGATCTTAAATAGAAAAGGTTGATCCTTTTTGTTGTTTAAAAGGCAAATTAGGTAGCTGCGTTCGCCATTTTCAAAATTTTTGGCATTTGTTGTCTATAAAAGAAGAAATTTTGGGGTTTTTTTGCCATTTGAAAGGTGTATCCTAAAATCTTTCATACTATCACACAACAATAAAACCAAAAAATTCTTAGATGTCGGTAAATCTAATAACGGCAGATTTTTGAAAACTCACAATACAAGGCAATCGCTTGCCACAACGTCGATAATTCTCCTCAAGTACGGGCAAGTTGGGCTGATTCTTTGGAAGCCACAGCCAGGTGGGAATTTCGATCGCCATGCGACTGAAATTGAACTAAATGAACTAAAATAAGAAAATAGACTTTGAATATAGAAATCAGCAACAACAATCACGAAAAGTTTCATTCTTTAAGCTTTCACAAAATTTATACCGTCGATGAAGGATGTGGCAATTGTGAGTGTTCTTTAGATGTTTACCAGCTGCGCTGAGCATCCGACAAGCAGCTGCTTTGCTTAAATTTGCATTAAATTCCCATCTTAAATGCAAATTTGGTGTGAAATGCAAATCAGGCGGCCGTTGTAAATTTTAAAAGTCGAATAACTTGGCGGGAAATGACATTTTTGCTTTGGATTTGGAATCAAATACAGGAAAGCCTTTTTTGGGCAAAGGTGATGCTAGCGGACTGTTCTAGGTTGCTAGAGTTCAGCTTCTATAAAATTTCTAGAAAATGATTAAAAACCTTTTAAAAACATGACACCCTACTGCGAAATAATGTTTTAATCCAAATCAGATATCCGATTTGGATTGAAATCCAAATCGGATACGACATATATATATTAGATATTGGAGAGAAGAAAAGAGTGAAAACGATGTTGTTTACGAGAAAGAAGACTGAGATCACCGATCAATGCCAAGCACACGTTCCAAAAAAAACGAAAAGAAAAGAGAAATAGCGAAATAGAGAAATAGAAAGCGCGTAAATTCGACCAAACTCGTTTTTAAATAAAAAAAAATTCGCGGAATGGTCGTTTCAACGAATTGTGAAAGAGTTTTTTAAAATGATTTTAAAAATACCAGCTCGGAAGTAAATTTAATCAAAATGATGACGTCATTTAAGCTCAGGGGCACTTTATTTCCTTCAAAACCACTTTTTCTGGGGTAGTTTTATGCGTAGATTTCGAAAAACATAAGGAGAGCTTGGGAAAAAGCGTTTCGAGCCGAGTTCGGGGCTCCAAAGTGCGCGTTCTATACAGTGTGATGAGAGGGCAACACCTAGGGTCTTAAGAGGTCTAAAAATGATCTCTCAAAACATTTTTTGATGCCAAAAACTCTACTTCTGGCATAATATAACCTACTGATTACGTTTCTGATCAAATTAGAGCAAAACAAAAAAAATATTTTTCCAGATTTTGACCATGTGATCCCCACATGAGTCAAAATCAGTCAAAATCTCAAAAAATATATTTTTTCAATTTCTTTTGCCCTCTACCAGTCAATTTAGGTTAGAAAATGAATATTTAGTGGCTAAAAATGGTTTTGCCTCTAGTTTTGACCTAGAAAAGTGTCCCATTAGTCGATAGCTGTCGATAGTTGTGATTGTCATTGTCCCAATAGCACAGTATAGAAGCGCGCATTTTGGAGCCCCGAAACTCGGCTTAAAACGCATTTTCCCAAGCTCTCGTTATGTTTTTCGAAATCTACGTATAAAACTACCCCAGAAAAAGTGGTTTTGAAGGAAAAAAAGTGTTCCCTAGCCTTCATAGCGCCAAAACGATTTTCCAAATCCTATGAAGACCTTGAACGATGTTTGGTCAAATTTTTAAAGTTATTACTCAAAAATGAAGAAAAACACAAAGGTTAAGCTGATAAAAAGGCTAAAAAGATTTCATGAAGGCCCAAGGTTACCCTGGTAACTCGATTTCGTCTACGGCTTCAGCTATTTTTTCAGCTTCTCTCCATAAAATGTTTCTCTTCGAAAATAAATAGTTTCTGATTTATTAATTACATTTTTCTTTTATTTATTTATTAATTCCTTCAAAAACTTTGAAATGCTAAAACGAGCGTTATTTGTTTTGTTCTTTTATTTCATTTTTCTCGCAAAAGCTGATGACGAAGTGAAAATTGACAATTCATCAGGTGATACAGGCTGAAATGCAGTAGAAATGGGAAATTTCAGGTAAACCTGCCCAGATTAAAGAGCAGCAAATGGTTTATTCAAAAGACGAAGCACACGACGAGAGAATCAGATATTTTCTCTGTGGAGCAGCATTTTCTTCTATTGTCTTCATTGCATTTTGCTGTGGAAGAAATTGCCCGAAATTGGAAGGATCAACCGGCACAGACGAGTATCAACCGGCATAGCGAGTATCAACCGGCATCATGACTCTACTTGATGATTATTAACATTCATATCGCTCATATCATTCATAATTCAATTACCCAAAGTTGCAGAGTTTACCCCACCCTTTTTGATGACTGGATTTTTCGGGGGCGCAAAGATAAGTAGTCAGAATCGTCAAAAATCGTTTAGTTGACGACTTTTTCGATGAAAAGTTAGCATTAATTTTTTTGCTCAAATGAAACACTAAGCATTTATGCATTTTCATTTAAATTTTCAGCCAAATCCGTTGAGCCGTTTTCTCTAAATGTTTCTAATTTGTCGAAAAGTCTCTCAAATGAGCAAATACCCTTATTTTAATGCATTTCTTCAAACAAAAATTCTGAAAAAACGGATTTGGTTGAAAATTTGCTGACATATGCAAAAAGATTTGTTCAAAAGTTCGAGTAAAAAATATTTTCAAATCGATTCCACAAAATAGGTACAGTGCCGGACAAAAATCTATGAAGTTCCGGATTTTTCCCCGGTTTGAAGCACTATAACTCGAGAACTATACATTGGAGTCTATAAGAGTTATAGTGATTCTGAAAGCTTGAAACGAGATCTATAAGAGGGTTTATTTGATTTTCTGATTCGCTTTCATTTTACACCGATTTCAAGGCGCGCAAAATAGGGTGTAAAAAATTCACTTTTTTAACACGCTATTTCCTATAGATTCCGTGCTCCAATCGTCCTGAAACCATTTTTTTGGAAAGAACGTCAAAAATTACCCCTAGAGGTGTTTCTATTGAATAATTTTTTACTGTCTTAAAGTTTAAAAAAACCCACTTGACCGATATTGTCGCTTCACGTCGGTCAAGTGGGTTTTTTAAAAATCCGGAAAGGGTTAAAAAAAGTGAATTTTTTACACCCTGCGCGCCTTGAAATCGGTGAAAAATGAAAGCGAATCAGAAAATCAAATATGCCATCTGATAGATATCGTTGCAAGCTTTTAGAATCACTAAAACTCTTATGGACTCCAATGTATAGTTCTCGAGTTATAGTGCTTCAAAGCTGGGGAAAAATCCGGAACTTCATAGATTTTTGTCCAGTACTGTAGTTGTCGGCGAGTTTCGATTTTTGACGATTTTGACTACTTATCTTTGCGCCCCAGAAAAATCCCCAAAACAGAAGCTTTTCAAAATTGCTGAAAAGCCCAATGTAGAACACAGATTTACCTTTCTAATGGTACAAACCGGACTAATTTGAATCGCTTCGTTCTCTTGGCAAAAATATTCGCATTCAAAACCCGTCAACCTAATAGTTTTCAAAAAACTCTCCTTCTCTCTTATCAAACTATCTTTGTCACTCGGAAATAATCCTTTAATGTCTGACCCTTTGCACTTTCCCTCTTTAATACATTTCACCCAAATGGTTGTTGCTGATTTCTCAATTGGTTTCTCTTTGGTATTGGGTTGATGAATTGAAAACTGCGGGACTTTGAACTAAAATTTATTGAACATAAAACCATCAATTCATTCCAAGTAATTTCCATTATTATTGACGACTTCTGCCCATTTTACAGGCAATTTGCGGATTCCTCTTTCGTAGTAGGGTTTTGGTTTGTGTGTGAGACAAGTGTGAGACTCAAAAATGGAGGACTGGAGATCTCCCAGTTTGAGCACTTTCTTCAAAAGAAACCCATTTTGGTATCAATAGAAAAGTTGTAGAGAATGAAAAATTAGGCTTATGGCCAAATTTCCAAAAAGATACACTTAATAGTTTCGCTTAAAATGCAAGTTTTGGGAAAATTCTTAAATTTGGCATTTCTTGAAAACCAGTTTTTGTATCGTTCTGAAAATTTGGATATAAGCTTAATTTTTGATTCCCTACACCTTTTCCATTGACACCAAAATGGGTTTCTTTCGAGGAAAGTGCTCAAACTGTCACATATGACAATAGCCGGCAGTTTTCAATTCACCAACCCAATATTAACAGTGCTTGCAGTTTCTCCAAGTTTAGATAAAGTAAGAATAACAATAAATTGTCTAGTTAATGATCTGTGTTGATTTACTTAGAACTAATAATTGAAAACTTCAGCTAAAACTCGCGATATTTTATGCGATTCATTGCGACTCAAATTTTGAATCAGCTAACAAATAATTATGATAAACCAGATTGCCAATTTACATAAAAATGGAAAATATCTTGATGCTCCCCAAACTTTTAACATGAAAACAATCAAACCATAAACTTTATTGTCATAAATGTCTAGCTGAATATATTAATTTATGCAAACATTCATGATTGTCTATTTTTGGAGTTTATCGTCTGGTGAATGTGCATTTGAATGAGGGACAAGTGACCGTTGCACCAAAATCTTTCTTCAGCGACGGAAGTGGATTGGCTGAGATCTAAAAATAAATTTAAAAGTCTTTCGATTTAAAAAAAGCTTTCACTGCATCTGTTTTTATGCCACAATTACCTCAAATCTTTGGAATAAATTGGCGAGAAAGAGGAATAACTCCATTTTTGCTAGCCCTTCTCCCGGGCATTGTCTCTTTCCGATTGAAAATGGAATCAATTCTTCGACTTTCTCAACGAGCCATCCTCATTCAGAAATCGTTCTGGCTTGAATGAATGCGGTGATGGAAATAACTGAAACACTTTCAATTTATCTGGAAACTCATGCATACCGTAAAAACTCTATTAGATGCGCTCTCTACAGGGTTGTCCAGGATTACGGAGATTAAAAAACTTTGAGCATCGCGTAGTCTAAGTTTACTCTCAAACAAACGCTCAGATCCTGACACCAGTACGTTTGTTTCTGCGCGCTTAGGTATCAAATTAAAGTAGAGAGGATGGGTGATTTTTTGAGATATAACACATATTTTTAGCATTAACCAGCGCCTAGAAAAAAACTATTGAAAATCGGCGAAAATCGGCGAAAATTTGCTTCTGCGCGCTTAGGTATCAAATTTATGGTATTCTCTTTATATGCATTATGACTACGATGTGCGACTCAGATATCGGAAGAATTCATTAGTTAAATTGTCCAAATGCTTCAAAAAATTAAATCCGATTTTAACGAAATGTGAACGGCTTAGCTAACCGCTATCGCGATTTCGTGAAAATGTTGTTGAAAATTGAATTCGAAACGGATGACCCACCTTTTCATCGTACATGACAGTCGAAATTTGTGGGATCACTGTTGTTCCCCTAGGCAAATTGTAACCATTTATCGTTACATCTTCAGTGGTTTTTCGAAAGATATTCACAGGCAAAAGATTGGCTAGTCTTTGGATTTCCTGAAATCATTTTGTCGAAAAATTAATATAAAAAATAAAAAAATAAATGGTTTTTAGGATAATTAGCCTACATTGATTGTCGCATTCAAATAGGGGAGCTGCTTTTTGTCAGCTAGTGTAATCAATCGATCCGACTTGATGTTGAAATCCAATTCATCATGAATCTTTTTCTGTACTTCTAAATCATTCAACACATAGACCAATCCCCAGGAGAGAGTGTTTGATGTGGTTTCCATTCCTGAAAACTTTCTCTCTTGTTTACCGTTTTCTTAGTCAAATAAAAAGGTGCCGTATTCTTTCTAATAGTAGTACATCCACAACAGTTCACGGCGAGAGAGGCTATAATGCCACCAGACTTCTCTTAGAGCCAACTATTCGTTTCATTTAGAAGGTCTATACTCCAGCTAAATTCTTTGACCCCACATCAATGGATTCTGACCTTCGGCTTTCGAGATATTGGTTATTTAAAGTGACTCTGTGGGTGTACGACTATTAGAGAGTATACGGTATTAGCCTCATTGACTCTGAGCTCCGAATAAACCGACCAGCGTCCCAGAGATCCATTAAAACGTTTTCCAGTTGCTTCATGCTAAAACTCTCAAGTACAGTGTCAAAAAAACATACGGTAAAAGCTGTAATAGTAGCCCCCCCCCGCCCTATAGGAGCGTCGCGTAATCTAAGTTTACTCTCAAACAAACGCTCAGATCCTGACACCAGTACGTTTGCTTCTGCGCGCTTTGGTATAAAATTAAAGTAGAGAGGATGGGTGATTTTTTGAGATATAACACATATTTTTAGCATTAACCAGCGCCTAGAAAAAAATGATTAAAAAGTGATTAAAAAAATCGGTTTTTTTTGTTACTTTTCAATCTGAAATCATCGAGATCTGAAAGAGCTCTGAAATCGGTGATCTGAGGGTCAAGGGTTCGACTCCGGCCCGCGACAGTTTTCTTGAAAAAATCTTGGTAAAAAACGGGTTTTGCGTTTTCTAGGGTAATTTTCAATGCTGATTCCAAAAAGTGGTTTCAGCCTAGCTTTCATCCTAGGTTTGTACGAAAAAAAGAAAAAAACTACTTTTTGATTCTTTTTTATTCAAAATGCTACTAGTTTTTTCTAGGTGGTCCAAATTTTATGTGTTTGGTACCAAAATGCTCGTAGAGTATAGGTGCATAAAAGTAAGTTGAAGGATTTTTGTGTATGTCCGCCATCTGCGAGACTTGACCTTATAAATCAGGTCGGATGTGGGGGGGGGGCTACTATTACTACTTTACGGTAATTTCACATTACCTATAATATCCTTGATCTCCATTTTCGTTTTCTTCGTGTTTTCTTTGTTGTTTTAGGAAACATTCCACCAAATCAGCACTTTCCTATTTCACTCATTTATCATTATACGATTACTTTTGTAAACAAAAAATGGCATGTAACATGCCTGCTACTGACCGTTGAAAACTTCGAAAATTTTACCGCTTACTTCTATTTTGCTGAGAACTTTCTTTTGACTTCTTCTAATTGACTAATTTTTCGGAAATTTTGAACGCCAAGAACTCTCACACACATCATCATCATAATCCATAGTCTTCTTCCTGTGCTCGATTTGTTGACGAAAAAATGTGAACAAACGATCTCGAATGTAGAACATCCTCTCCTTCACTCCTGAACAAAAAGAAAATTTGGCTTTTATCAAATCGTTTTCACAAATCCGAGTTACCTAACGCTGAGTATATAGCAACCATTCAAAAAAGCTATACTGTAACTTAAAAGATCATCTATACAGTCCTTATCACATCATCTGGGCCATCTCCTAACTACCCGTAGTTTCTTAAACCCCGTTAATCTTGATGAAAAGTTTTGTTTTTTTATGATTTTGCATGTCAAACAACGTATAAAAACCGACGATTTTTTCTTAATTGCTGACGCAGCAATTTTAAACTCAAAACTCAAAAAGATAGGTAAATGACCGTATCAAATCATCTGAACCATTCGGCTTTTCCGTCTTTGTTGCTTTTTTACTTACCGTAAATACTGTAATAGAACGACATCCCCATAATGACGGGGTATTGCCGCGTAGTCTAACTTTGAAGGTCCCGTTCTCCGCGCTGCTTTATGCTACAGTGTGCGCTTGGGTGTCAAATGATAGCGCTTGAAATCGAGTATTTTTG
Source organism: Mesorhabditis belari (assembly GCA_958450365.1). Lineage (NCBI taxonomy): Eukaryota > Metazoa > Nematoda > Chromadorea > Rhabditida > Rhabditidae > Mesorhabditis > Mesorhabditis belari. Next base: position 1,154,066 of record CAUEEP010000911.1, read on the forward strand.
GCACCAAAAGTGTAGTTGGGAAAAATCTAGGGGCTGAGAAAAAAATGATTCTCTGAAAAGAAGTTAGACTACGCGACTTTACGAGGCGGTACCGTTCAAATCTAAAAATCTATCTATGCAAAAAAAATTGCTACAAAAGTGAAATCTTCGCATCAAACGATTGCCAGATACCTTAAAAACCTCAATATGGAAAAAAGAACCGAACAAACTACCAGAAAAAGCTTTCTGATCAAGATATCAACGGTAAGTAAAAAAGCAACAAAGATCGAAAAAGTCTAATGGTTCAGATGATTTGATACGGTCATTTACCTATCTTTTTGAGTTTTGCTGCGTTGAGTTTTGAGTTTTGAGTTTAAAATTGCTTCGTCAGCATTTAAGAACAAATTGTCGGTTTTTATACGTTGTTTGACATGCAAAATCATAAAAAGAACGAAACTTTTCATCAAGATTAAAAGGGTTTAAGAAACTACGTAGTTAGGAGATTGCCCAGATGATATGATGCTGCATATGGAACCTTTTATATAGGGTAATCGGCCGGCCCAGGGGCTTGTCATCACCAATCCTCCACTGAAAGTGACGATCAATTTCATGTGTTCGTCCATCAAGCTCTTCAACTCACGGAACTCTCCTTGTTTTTCCTGAAAGGCACCCCGAAATATTACAATGTGTTAGTAAATTGTGAACCCATAAATTTTTGTTTCTTTATTCATCTAAAAATCACCTCATCGAATCGATAACCAAAAAGAATATTGTTGATAATCGACCCCACGGCCACATCAATTTCCCATTGAGGAGAGAGCTCTTTCTGAGCTTCGAGTCGAACCAAAAGAGCCGTCACCTCATTCATTATCTGTAGATTTTATTCCAAAGATCTTATTCCAAAGATTTTATTCCAAAGCCTTCAAATTTCACCTTTTCCTCCATCAAATTCTTTCCCATTCCAAAATCTCGAAGTGTGTGAAGGGTGAACCTTCTCATTTCTCTCCAACTGTCTCCAGATGACTCGATCACACCGTATAGATCGCCGCCTAGAAATCAATTTAATAACTTATGATTCGCAAAGGATGAATCCTTTGCAAAGGATGAGTATTCAGCAACGAAAAATAACGAAATTGCGTCACCTCGATATTCGGCAGTTAAAGCGGTAGTGAAACGATCCGTATATTTGTCGCCATCTTTGATTATTGTCTCTTTAATCAATTCATAATCGGCAATAATTACCGCCGGAAATGGACCTGCAAAATTAAAAAAAAAATTGTTCAAACCCTGGCCAACGGTGAGACCGATTTAGCTGAAATTTAGCTGAAAGTTTGACTGTTTTCCGTGTAAATGGCGGCTCTTTCTGGCGCTCACAAGAGCGAAGCATGCTTTGCAAAGCACGCAGCGAAACAAAAACAGTGTCATTGTTATTTTTGATCATTTTTTCTTTCCGCAAAGCCACCTAAGCTATTTGAATCCTTTCTGAAGAGCCATCAATTTGCAGCAGAAATTATTTGTGGGATTTTTCTTATAAAACGAATCATAAACTAAACGGTGGCCCACCCACATTACCGTATTTTCTGTAATAGTAGTGCAGGCAGGAGGGGTGCTGAAAAAATAGTAGTGCACTCTGCTAAAATTTGCTTTGTTGTTGTTCATTTTGGATTTTAAAAGCATACAGGTAGCTAAATGAGATTTTATTATGAGATTGTGACTAGTTCTTTAGTACTGACTAACAGATTGTGACTAACTTTTGACAGATCCTACCAGGATCAACCAGATAGCTGAACCTTTATAGCTTTGCTTAAAAAGCGCACCTTTTAGAAAACGCGTTGTCGGAAGTTTGTCGGATCAATTGTCTGACAAAAAAGTTGTCAATGAAAATTTGTCTGACAAATTGTCTGTCAACAAGGAGCACACTCTACCTGTTATGCCGCCTAGTAAAGACTTGAAAGAAAAAATGAAAACTCTAATAGTAGTGCGGGCTGGAGGGGGGGGGGGTGAAAAAATAGCACAAGAAATAGCTCTACTATTACAGAAAATACGGGAACTATTTGCGAAAAAAAAGTATTTGTTTTGTTTTATCTGATCTTAATCTGATTTTATCTGAGCTTAATCACCCACTTACCCAACCAATAGGTGTAAATAGAGCCGAATTGTTTTTTCCATTTGATAAAAGCCTCATATCCTGGGGGTTCACTCGTCAGAACACTCATCATATTTCCAACAAATGGATAGGGAATTGGGCCTGAAAAGAGTCTAATCTTTCTTCTTTTGAGTTTCCGTAATATTATGTGATAGTTTTAGAGAATTTGCATGCCATAAATACTGTAATTGAACGGTACTTCCTCGTAAAGTCGCGTAGTCTAACTTTTCAGAAAATCATTTTTTCTCAGCCCCTAGATTTTTGCCAACTACACTTTTGGTACCAAAAATACTCGATTTCAAGCGCTATCATTTGACACCCAAGCGCACACTGTAACATAAAGCAGCGCGGAGAACGGTACGTTCAAAGTTAGACTACGCGGCAATACCCCGTCATTATACCGTTCTCATACAGTATTTACGGTAGCTTTAATTCAAATTCAATTTAATTCAATTCTTCGGTGCAAGTTTTTTCCTGATTACCTGGTGGTAGGTTTCGTCGTTTCCAGTAAAACAAATGGAAAAAGTACACGGAAATGGCAAAAATCGACAGAAAAATGATCATTTCTTTAGCTAGAGTTGAAAATTGTCAAATAAAAAATATTACAATGAAAAATGAAAGAATGAATTACAATAAATGCTGCTTGGATTTTAAAAGGAAAGTGTTTATGAGCGAAGTGTTGGAAAAATCGGTCAACCTTTAAAATTCCTCTTCTATAAAAGAGAACTTTTATGTACAAAAAAGGCAAAAATGCCTTTTTTTATAGCTTTTGCTATCTTCAGCTCACAACTTAGAAGAGAAGATCTCTGGTCTTTTGCAAAAAAAATGAAACGGAAAAGAAAAATCGGGTGTTTGTTTCTCTTGAAAAGAGGGAAAGAACTGCTAACAGGAGAATTCTTCAGATTTTTTTCACAAAAAAACTAGCTATTCGAAAGTTTTGAAGCAAACGTTTGTAAAAATATTGTCAGTAGCTAGCAAGCTTAGCAAGCTAGCAAGAGAGGGCGAAGGCAAAAAAAGGAGCGAAGCAGTAACAGCACAAAAAGCTAGCAAAAACATTTATGATGAAATTCTGATGATGCAATTTCGAATGATGTAAATTATAATAATTCCATGGAATTCCATTACCAGCAATTTTCGAAAAAATTTAGATAAAGTAGTTGTAGTATTTACAACTACTTTAGAACCGTATAAAGTGGCTGAAGTTTTCCACGAATCTTTTTTGCAATGATTATTAGTTGTTCGGATATAAACGAGCGTTTGCACTGCTTAACTCGTGAGGAAGCCATTTCCCGTATCTGATCGCCTTTCCAATGGCGTGAAGTTGCTCATCAATGGTAGAAACATAGAAACTGTTGAGCAAGTTCACGCGTCGTTTGACATGGATCCGATTCGATTGCAGCCCTCGATTGAAGTTCGAAATACACAAGGCCCTTGTTATTCCACCATACTGCGAGCATGATCTTTTTCCCATGAATGTCCGGTTTCACGGTCGGATTTGGCCGTTCTCCTGGTCCTAGTCATTTCCGTTTTCGAATAGTATCATCGAAATGGATCCACTTCTCATCTCCAGTAACGAGAGAATCAAAAAAGCCATGATCTTTAGCGTGACGGATGAGGATTCCGGCAATACCCGTGAAGCCTTGTTTTTCCTTTTTCCGCAGCTGATCGTCTTTCCTTTCCAGATGCTCATCAATGATAGAATTTGAACATAGAAATTGTTGAGAAAGTTCATGCGTCGTTTGACATGGATCCAATTCGATTGCAGCCCTCAAAATATCGTTGTCTACCGTTTGAGGTCGACGAGAGTGTTCATCATCCTCGAGACTTTCATCATCATTCCGAAAGCGTTGGAACCAGGCTCGGCATCGGCTTTCGGACAAAGCATCATTCCTAAATGCTTTGACCAAAGCTCGATGGGACCTTGTTATTCCACCATACTGCGAGCATGATCTTTTTCCCATGAATGTCCGGTTTCACGGTCGGATTTGGCCGTTCTCCTGGTCCTAGTCATTTCCGTTTCGAACAATACATCATTGTACATCATTCCCAAATGCTTTACCCAAATTTCGATGGGATTCCGCGACTGTTTTGCTCAGTTTGAAGTCGTAAAGTAAGCAGACGCGAATTTGAAATTTTTGAAGTCATCTAAAGTCATCTAAAGCAAGAGAAAAGATCTTAAAAATTATCCGTTTAAGAAATTATCCGTTTAAAAAGATTCCAAATATGCACAAGATAACGTACTTTAAGATTAACGTACGCACAAGATAACGTACTTTCAGATTAACGTACGCACAAGATAGCGTACTTACAAGGACATGTTTTAAAAGCTTCCCTCACAACAATAAGGTTAGTAACGCTTGTTTATATCCGAACAACCTAATATTTTAAAAACTGAAAAATTTCGTGAATACTTATTTAGCTAGTTCATTAGTTTAGAAGCAATGTAATCAAAAAACGATGAAAATGAATTGGGACACAACTTAGAAGAAAAGATCTCTGGTCTTTTGCAAAAAAAATGAAATGGAAACGAAAAATCGGGTGTTTTCTTTTCTTGAAAAGAGGAAAAGAACTTACCGAGTACAAACATTGTGCCAAGCAAACAAGAAAACTGGAGAGCCACAGATTCTCGACCCTCTCAGCCCTTCTTAGTCTCTCGTATCTCCAAATACTGAAGGAGAAAACTAGGTAGTCAAAATTTTTGAAGGAAAAACTTTTAAGCATCCTCTTCTATTCGAATAATAGAAGCTCTTCTATTAGAATAATAGAAGAGCATGCTTAAAAGTCTTAAAATAAGTCGACAAATCGCTACGAGACGGAAAAATAGAAAAAATTCATGATTTTTCTCGCTTGATTGATGAGAAAATAATTGCAATGGAAATGATCGAGCAAGAAAATCAAGGGTTAAAATTTAAGGAAGTCTTTACAACAGAGTTCCCTCTTTTTTTCGAATATTCAATTAGAAAAATTACAATAAAATTACAATACAAACGGTACCAAAATCTAAAATTTTTGCTGCTTAAAATATTTTTCTGCGCAAAAGAATTTTTTAATAAATTCCTGTCTTTGAAGAATTACAAATTTTCGATTCAAATTTTGTTCATATTGGATTCACAGTTGGACAACCGATGAGTCCCACCCAGTGTCCCATTCACAGTTGGACAACCGATGAGTCCCACCCAGTGTCCCATTCACAGTTAGACAACCGATGAGTCCCACCCAGTGTCCCATTCACAGTTGGACAACCGATGAGTCCCACCCAGTGTCCCATTCACAGTTGGACAACCGATGAGTCCCGCCCAGTGTCCCATTCACAGTTAGACAACCGATGAGTCCCACCCAGTGTCCCATTCACAGTTGGACAACTGATGAGTCGTTTTTTCACTTTCAGTCAACCTTTTACAACTATATGTGCTCAATGAGCATGTCGCTACACTGTCACTGCTAAGCATTGCTCAGCGTTTTCAATTTTAGTTGGCGTTTCTTTGTGTGTGTTATTCTCTTATTTTCTTACAGTGATAGGGATAATATCAAATCGTTTTCTTTTCATTTCAAAAAAGATCTAAAAAAATTTATTTAGACAAATTGAAAGGCAATAAATATAAAAGATAAAATACCAATAATCTGTCAATTCAGAAAATGGAAACAATTGTAGAAGGCAACTAAAAGATACAATGAATCATCAAAGAGTGATCATTTTAATCGACCGAGACGTAGAAGGCCAAAAAGTACCAACAACCATCGTTCTCGGACACGCAGATGCAGTCCTTGGTTGAATCAATACGTCGACGGAACACGGAGCTGCCTGTCATGCAGAAACCACGAAAACCAGAAAAAGACCATTCCTCACAAAAAGACCTCGCAAGATCATTCGCCTGTTTGAGAAGTCGACGACGATTCTTTCCATCGATTCGTAGCATTCCTGGATATTGTGAAAGGTCACTCCTGAGGTAAGATTTATGTGAATGAATGAAGATAGCAGCCTCAGGGTTCTTGCTCGGGATTCCAGTGGTGACGATCTGTTGAGCAATTAAATCAATGCAGTCCAATGAAAATCTGCCATCCATAAAAAACCATTTGATTTGAGTCTTCAAAAAGGCGCTGTGGTAGAAGCGAAATAAATCTTTGAAGTAACAGCAAAACTTAATACTAATACTCTCGCAGTTCTTGAGTCCTGCCACAATGAAATTTTCGATGAGATCTTTGCTCACCTGATCATAGACCATTCGATCTACTATATCTCCATGATATTCTTCATTATAATCATCATCTTCTTCTTCATTGGGTATACGAAATAGGATATTCAGTTGTGCTCCTTCCTTGATCGATGCGTGGAAGTTTGAGAAGAATTTCTCGTAGGCTTCTTTTGAACTCCATCCCAGCCCCAAGTAATGACACGATCGAATCTTCTTGACGAAAGAAAAGTGAGAAAAGACATTGAGCTCCATTTTAATTGAATTCGAAAATTTCCTGATTTCCATCCTCTCATCGTAAAATCGAATCTCAGAGATGTGCTTTCCAAAAACGATCGACGGATCTCTCACGAGCATCCCTTGCAATTCTTGATTCACCATGGCCAACTCAAGCACATCCCATGACTCCATTGGTTCCAACACTTCCAACTTCAAATCGAAACACAATTTCTCCATTGGAAATGACGTCAAATTCTTCATTTCGAACCACATCACTGGCAAATCCTCCATTTTGACTTTTACCTGTAAATAAAAAGTGTAAATAAATAAATATGTTTTGACATAAAAAGGTGCTTTATTGATAGCAGAAATGTTAGGAAAACAGTGCTTTGGTTCTTGATTTGGCTTTGGATAGCCAGGCCGTGAAGACCCACAAAAGGTAAAGCTTGAAAAAAAGTCAATGAATCAAGAAATCGACAAAATCGACAAACAAGAAATCGCGCCTCTTTTGCCTCAACTTTAAACTCAATTATCTCGGTGTTGAGCCGTCGAATTTTAATCTTCTTTGTATCATTGGATTTGTCACGTCTTTGTCTATCGATTAGTAGAAAAACTATTGAAATTGGACTGCCCAAAGCGGAGATAATTGAGCGCAAATTTTGATTGGCAAAAGGGGCGGAGCTAGAAAGACCTTTTATACGCGCCCTGTATCATTAGATGCGGCAAGCCTTTCTCTATCGATTGGTATAAAAACTATAAAGAGGTGTCCTAATTTCATTATAAATAAAGAGGTGTCTTAATCTCATTATTCCATCAGCGGAAATGTTAAGCAAATAGTGATTTGGCTTTGGATAGCCAGGCCGTGAAGACCCACAAAAGTTAAAGCTTGAAAAAAGTCAATGAATCAAGAAATCGACAACTGCTTCAAACAGTAACTTCATCATCGAACAATATTTTATAAATTTATTCGAAGAAACAACAATAACAAGAAAAGCCAGCAAAACACAACAAAAAGCAACAACATTCTAATCGGTTCTTCAACTCTTCGAAGAACTGAACAAACTCCGGGCGAGTAGCCGATATCTTCTGTTGGTGTTTGCCATTGTGGCGGTAGGGTTGACGGTTGCATTGGAGGGGGCTGAAATTTAGAGTACAACTCAACCCAAATTATACACTGCCCTGTGATAATTTCCGCCGAATCCAATTGGATAGCCTCCAAATCCAAACTGCCGCCTTGGCGAGGGTTTCCGGATTTCAAACCGTACTTATAATCTTCCAACACAAACTCACCCTTTTTCCAACGATCAAAGCCATTAGATGAACCATGCCCTTGCAGACGGTTTTTTGCTGAAAAAGATCTATCAACATCCATTGTCTCGTTTGAGTTATTCCACCATCTTCAAACATCAGCGATTCATGATTGGGTGGAATTCTCGTGAAATTATGCGGCTCATCCCCGTTACTTTTGTTTCTAAAAAGAAATACAATATAATCCGCCTGGTTGAATTTACCTTTTACCAAAACCTCTTGCTCAATTTTCTCTTTTGATTGAATATATGTTTGGCAACGAGGGGGGGGGGGGCTTTCCGAATAGTCGCCTCATCTTATGGCTTGAACACTTCCTAAAACAAAATGTTGAAGATTTAGCTTAAGAGCCCTTTAGGCTATGTGCACAGGACAGTGTATTCACAAAATTTCGTTAACCTATGGCTGCCAAATTTTTATGGATAAATGCAAATTTTCCTACTGGCCTCCCTGATTGCGATAGCACCAAACTATCTCAGATTTGTCTTCTCTTGTTATTTCAAAGTTCTTTAGGGGTCAGCCCAACTCACCGCAGAATAGGCCTTGCTCGCCTTGGCCTCGGGCATCACACGACCAATCGATCCATTAAAGAACTTCGTTTTCATCTTGTTGATGAAATTAAGGATTTTTTTTTCCGAACTTTAGAAACGTTTACTTTGTATATAATGTTTTCTTGCTTCAGCCCGATCTGATAAGCTTAATGCAGGTCTAGCAAGTGATTGTGGGTCAAATACCTGATTGAAAAATCAACTCTATCTGCTACAGAAGCCCTCTATCCCCTTCCGTACTCCCCCTCAATGTCGTGGCGACGAGTGACGAATTCGGTGATGTAGCGCTGCTTGTCCATGACGTGGATCGATTCGGAATGGTCGTGCCTGGAAAATTTTAATAGTAAAGCAAAGAACTATTGCCGTAACTAATAGCCTAAAGTTATTTTTACCTAAACTGTTGGCTTAATATTTCTTGTTCAAAAGTCACTTATTGGTATGAAGTGACTCACATGCACTTTCCACAAAGGCCACGTGATCGAAGCAGTTGCGATTCCACCGACTTTCACAGGAGAGCACCTTCTCGTTGTAGCCGACTAAAATCAAAAGGGTAAATTGGTGAATGGATTTAAGCTAATCTTTTGTTAATTTCAGCTCAATAGTTAATCTTAAAACTCACAGAAATTTCCGTAACGACTACAGTTAGAATTGATTAGAATGTTGTTGCTTTTTGTTATGTTTAAGAAGGAGGAAGCTAGCTCGAAAAGAGACATTTCCAAAAAGAAATTAGCGAATCTAAATTGAAAAATAGGTAAAAAGAAAAGATTTTGAAGCCGGAAAGTGAAGAGAACTGAATTCTTCTTTGAGCTATCTTTCCTTTTATATCGCTATCGATTGATACCGTTCCGTATTATTCGACATCTGCTGGCCAAGGTGGAGGAGAAGAGACAATTTGGCTCGATTGGGTCCAAAAATAAACGAGAAATTGCGAAAGAAAACAATAATTGGATAGAAAATGGGGAATTGGACAATTTTGGTTGTTTGGTTTGGTTTGTTGATTTATTGATTTGATCAGGATTTTTGAGGTTTTGACGCATGTGCTGGAGAAATCAATTGATGGAATTATCAATTGATTTCTCCAGATCAACTATCAATAAATAAAAGCAATGAAACTGAAAACAGGTGAAACCATGGCTATTTCTGCACCAAGATTCCTAGACCTTACCAGGGTTTGGCTTTGATTTCGTCTAGCCTTACTTGCCCTGACTCACATGGATTTTGGCTTTTAGGAACTGATGAAACTAGCCTGCGGCTGCGCAGATTTCCAGCAGCTGGCGGCGCTTCGACTCCTAAATAGGCCGACTGCGCTCCGGTCCCACCAGCTGAGAACTAAAAAAAGTTCAATGAGTGCGTAAAGCCAAGTTTTAAGTGCCAATTGGCAAAAAAGGAAATTAACTTTAAGCTAACTTATAAAATCCCCATGGACAAAAATAAAAGTTGGCTTCTATAAACCAACAAACGAAAAAACTTCTACAAGCTAACTTATAAAAAATCGGTAAGAATAAAGTCAAAATGGGTCAACGGGAGGAAGAACAAAAATAGTAAGAAAAACTGCCCGCTCCTCCAGCTCCAGTAGACTTAGCGGCTCCTCCAGCTCCAGTAGACTTAGCGGCTCCTCCAGCTCCAGTAGACTTAGCGGCCCCTCCAGCTCCAGTAGGCTTAGCGGCTCCTCCAGATGTTGCTTCAGGGGTGGTGTAGATGGACGTGGATTCTCCGCTTTCAATTTTCAGATCTCAGGAAGCTGCGAAGGTGAGAACTACAAAGTACGGTGAGAAGGCGAAAACCCTCGATTTGCAGCCGCTGAAGAGTTCAGCTTGATTTCGAAATTAAAACATTTCGAAAAACTTCAATTTCCCTTTCATCCTGTCGCCCACGCAACTCAAAAGTTTTCTCAAAAAAATCAAATTTTTACAAAATTTCTCGAAAAGTGAATTTTCGTCAAATTTCCCTCGTTTTTGGTGTGGCCCTAACGAATTTTTCTCGAATTTTCAAAAATTTCATTTTCGATGCTTTTTTGTCGTAAAATATAGATTTAGAAGATTTTGAAATGGAAAAATTCGCAAATTACAGCTTTCACAGAGTAAAAGCGTTGAGAAAAAGATTACCAGAGATTTCCTTAAAAATTTGACAACTTTGGAACGCACTGACACTTTCACATTCAATTAGATTTCTAAAAAGTACGGATGATATTAAATCGTTTTCTTTTATTTCACAAAAGATTTAAAAAATTTATTTTGACAAATTGAAAGAAATTGAATTGAAAACAAATATAAAACATAAAATACCAATAATCTGTCAATTCAAAAAATGATAACAATCATAGAAAGCAACTAAATAATCAGAAAAATTTGGTTCCCTATTTCTCTAAATTTGGTTCCCTATCTGTCTAAATTTGGTTCCCTATCTGTCTAAATTTGGTTCCCTATCTGTCTAAATTTGGTTCCCTATCTCTCTAAATTTGGTTCCCTATCTCTTTAAATTTGGATTGGTCCAAGGAACCAAATTGACAAATTGAAAGGCAACATATATAAAACATAAAATACCAATAATCTGTCAATTCAAAAATGGAAACAATCATAGAAAGCAACTAAATAATCAATAATTAATAAGAATACAATGAATCATCAAAGAGTGATCATTTTAGTCGACCGGGACGTAGAAGGCCAAGAAGTACGTACAACTCTCATCGTTGTACACACAGATGCAGTCCCTGGTTGAATCAACACGTCGATAGAACATTGAGCTTTCTTCCCCGAAGAAATCAGAATCACCACAAGACCATCCAAAATTTTCCACAAGATCATTCGCCTGTTTGAGAAGTCGATGACGATTCTCTCCATCGATTCGTAGCATTCCTGGATATTGTGAAAGGTCACCCCTGAGGTAAGATTTATGTGCATGAAAGAAGATAGCAGCCTCAGGGTTCTTGCTCGGGATTCCATTGGTGGCGATCTGTTGAGCAGTCAAATCAATGCAGCCACCATATTCATCATTCACTTTAACGTTTTTGATTTGAGTCTTCAACAAGGCATTGTAGTAAAAGCGTAATAAATCTTTGGAATGATACTCAATTCCAATCTTCTCGCAATCCTTGAGTCGTGCCACGATGAAATTCTCGATGAGATCTTTGATAACTTGATCTTCTTCATCGTCTACATCAAATCTGATATCCAGCCATGCTCCCTTGATCGATGCATGGAGATTTGAGAAGAATTTCTCGTAGGCTTCTTTTGAACTCCATCCCACCCTCAAGTGATCGCACGATCGAATCTTTTTGACAAAAGAAACGTGAGAAAAGACATTGAGCTCCCTTTTAATTGAATTCGAAAATTTCCTGATTTCGATCCTCTCATCGTAAAATCCAATCTCAGAGACGCGCTTTCCAAAAATCGACGGACCTCTCACGAGCATCCCTTGGAATTCTTGATTCACCTTGGCCAACTCAAGCACACCCCTTGGTTCCATTTGTTCCAACATTTCCAACTTCAAATCGAAACACAACTTCTCCATTGGAAATGACGTCCAATTCTTCATTTCGAACCGCATGACTCTTACCTGTAAATAAAAAGATTAGATTTTGTTTTGACATAAAGAGGTGCTTTACGGATAGAAGAAATGTTAGGAAACAGTGAAATTGGCTTCGAAAAGCCAAACCGTGAAGACCCACAAAAGTTAAAGCTTGGAAAAAAGTCAATGAATCAAGAAATCGACAAAATCGACAAACAAGAAATCGCGCCTCTTTTGCCTCAACTTTGAACTCAATTATCTCGGTGTTAAGCCGTGGAATTTCAATCTTCTTTGTATCATTGGATTTGTCACGTCTTTGTCTATCGATTAGTAGAAAAACTATTGAAATTGGACTGCCCAAAGCGGAGATAATTGAGCTTAATGGTGAGGGGAGGGGACGCGTATAAAAGGTCTTTCTGGCCCCGCCCCATTTTTCAAACAGTAACTGCATCATCGAACAATATTTCACAAATTTATTCGAAGCAACAATGATAATGAGAAAAGCTAACAAAACATAACAAAAAGCAACAACATTTTAATCGGTTCTTCTAGCCGATTAGATGAAACTAGCCGACTAAAATCAAAAGGGTAAATTGGTGAATGGATTTAAGCTAATCTTTTGTTAATTTCAGCTCAATAGTTAATCTTAAAACTCACAGAAATTTCCGTAACGACTACAGTTAGAATTGATTAGAATGTTGTTGCTTTTTGTTATGTTTAAGAAGGAGGAAGCTAGCTCGAAAAGAGACATTTCCAAAAAGAAATTAGCGAATCTAAATTGAAAAATAGGTAAAAAGAAAAGATTTTGAAGGCGGAAAGTGAAGAGAACTGAATTCTTCTTTGAGCGATCTTTCCTTTTATATCGCTATCGATTGATATCGCTATCGTTCCGCATTATTCGACATCTGCTGGCCAAGGTGGAGGAGAAGAGACAATTTATGCCAACGGCTCGATTGGATCAAAAAATAAACGAGAAATTTCGAAAGAGAACAATAATTGGATAGAAAATGGGAAATTAGAGAATTTTGGGTTATTGATTTGATCAGGATTTTTGAGGTTTTGACGCATGTGCTGGAGAAATCAATTGATTGGGAGATCAACTTTCAATAAATAACAAGCAATGGAAGTGAAAACAGGTGAAACCATGGCTATTTCTGCACCAAGATTCCTAGAGCTTACCAGGGTTTGGCTTTGATTTCGTCTAGCCTTACTTGCCCTGACTCACATGGATTTTGGCTTTTAGGAACTGATGAAACTAGCCTGCCATGCTATTTTCTAACGAAAGTAGGAATTCAATCGTGTACCTTGCACAGCACTTTTCCGATGAATGAAAGCACAATGACTCAGTACTTATAATCTTCCAACAAAAACTCACCATTTTTCCAACGATCAAAGCCATTAGACGAGCCATGCCTTTGCAGACGCTTTTTTGCCGGAAAAGGTCTACCAACAACTAGCTCCACCGCGACCTCTTCAACATCCCTCGTCTCCCCATCTTCAAACATCGAGGATTCATCATAGAGTGGACTTCTCGTAAAATTATGGGGCTCATCCCCGTTTCTTTTTGTTTCTAAAAAGCAATACAGTATAGTCGGTCCAGTTGCATTTACCTTTTACCAAAACCTCTTGCTCAATTTTCTCTTTTTGATTAATTGATTTGGTAAGGAAACTGTTTTCTTTCCGAATAGTCGCCTCATCTTTTGGCTTGAATACTTTCTAAAACAAAATATTGAAAGTTTAGCTGAAGAGCCCTTACCTCTCGGATTTTCGTAAGTGGGTGAGAATAACGACTGGTTTGAAACGAGTGTGAGAGGCGCATCGGTGATTGACTTCATCGGTTTGACCTCTCTAGGCTTTAGATCTAGATCTGAGGTATTCAGTGAAGCAAACTAAAAAAGTTAATTGTAATTTGAAATCCAGTGAAATAAGCTCAAAAATTCCTCACCGATAAGCTATTCGAGTTGTCGTTATTGAGCGACAAAACACTCAAATTTGGTCTTTGAGCTGCTCTCCTTATTGCTGTCGAAGCTTTGCGTGTTGTTATGATCGGTGCTGATGCCGTTTGTGGAGACAGCTGATGTAGAAGCATTTAGCGCCTGTGACGATGTTTGCTGGCCAATAATTTGTGTTGGATTTTCTTAATTGAACTGGAGAGCAGCCATAAGATGAGGGTCGAGGCAGCGAAAAGCCTCCATTTTACCTAAAAATAAAGTGTAATGGGACCATTCATTCATTTTAAACTAAAATTTTCAAGTTTTCGAATAAAACTCAAACTCCTGCCAGTGCTACCTAGAGCGTTTCATCCAAATAGAATGCCTTAACTTAACAAAAGACGTTTCAAACACTCAACTGTTTTGCAAAATACGCATAACTCTAATTTGACCACTTTTGTTGAAATCCCTTTTGTTCGTGCATCATTTGTTGAAATCCCTTTCCTTCAACAGCATAATAGAACGAACCACTATCCGTACATAGGAATTTCACAATAGCCATATACAAACTAAAGTCAATAACTTGATAAAAAAAACAGTAACAAACTTACTTTTTAGTGTTCTCGGAAGAATCAGTCCAAAGATTTAAAGCTTTTACAATTAGAAAGTTAGAGGCATGATCGGTTGTTACAGCAATGACTTCTTGAATCTGATTAGTTTCTTTTAGTGTTACTTCCGAGGCGTGTTCGCTAAAAAGCACATAATAAATGCAAACACAAAAAAAACCTGTCGTTGATTGTCGCGAGTAAATCTGGATGTTTTTCGCACAAATGATACAGTTTTCCGCTTGTTGAATAGTTGGTGTTCTTGGACGGTTTTTTCAGGCGATGCAGGCACTTCTTGCATATGGGACCGCCTCCATCGTCTCTGAAGAAACCATTGTAGTCGATTTTCATCTAGAAAAACAAAATTGACAACCTGGGAAAAGAAGAAAAACAAGTCTGTGAAAACAATTATAAAAGCTAGAATTTTTGGCGCGTTTTGAAGGCCTGAGATATACGGTAGATTTAGCGTCTTATAGAAAGCGGCTTAATTTACCGATTTTTTATAAGAGCTTATAGAAGTTTTTTTGTTTGTTGGTTTATAGCAGCCAACTTTGATTTTTGTCCATGGGGATTTTATAAGTTAGCTTAAAGTTAATTTGCTTTTTTGCCAATTGGCACTTAAAACTTGGCTTTACGCACTCATTGAACTTTTTTTAGTTCTCGGCTGGTGGGACCGGAGCGCAGTCGGCCTATTTTGGAGTCGAAGCGCAGCCAGCTACTGGAAATCAATTGGCCTACTTCTCCGTCGGAGCCTACAACAACCCCACCGCAACTGGTGGGAAGGACACGCGCATTGCTTGACGACGGGGAGGATACGGTAGCTATTAAGCGGAAAGCAGCCACGGATTTCTGAAAAAGTACGGAAGCTTTGTGGAATGGTGAGCCTTGTGTGTAAGAAGCATCTGTTACTATTCCAAGCAAATTACGAGGACCAATTTTTGGCCGATCAACTGCTGAAATGGGAAGCAAAAACGTTTTGTCTGACATCAATCAAATCTATAGAAAAAATTTAGTAATAACAAAACAGAAATACCTTTGATCACTGACTTGAAGCATACGTTGTTTCTCTTGAGCAAAATGGGCAGCAAGTCCCACCGTTCAAATGGCATCTTGACGATGATCCAATCTTAAACGTGCAATTTAGTCAGAAACCAAGTAAAAAAGGAAAGCTATTCGGTTGTCAGTTTATCGGGACTTATAAAGAAAAGCAACGACCTAACTCCGTGCAATTAAAATGAAAAACATGGACGAAATGGCTTTATATATGTTAGGTTATTTTGCAAATTTGATGATTGGATATACTGTGATTGGATTCGAAATATTGGATTGCCTGTAAAATGGGCAGAAGTCGTCAATAATAATGAAACTTATTTGGAATGATTTTATGGTTTTATGTTGAATAAATTTTATTTCAAAGTCCCGCAGTTTTCAATTCACCAACCCAATAGTTATGAAACGCACAAGTCTCATAAAAGTAGCCTTTCCTTTCCTTTCATTTCATTTTCCCATTCTCTATGTTCTTGTGAGTTTAGGTTATTGCATTGATTGGTAAATTTCTGTATGAATTTGTGTCGTCTTTTGATCACCGCTTATTCGTGTATGAATAAAGCATTATTATTATTGGGTTGGGGAGAATGAGTCGGCGCCGAAAATCAAAAAAAAGATCTGAAACTTCTATTCGACTTCGTCAAATAATATGCGTTTGATATCAGTAGAATGGTGAACTAATTCTCTACAAAATGACATTTAAAAGAAAATTCAAACAGCGCCTCCGCTCAAGAAAAAGCCATTTTTTCACAAAAACTACAAACTGTGATCTAGAAAAAACCATTGGTGGGATCTTCCTGCAAATTTGGCAACTTAAGTAATTGAATGTGCTCTATCTTTTTTATATAAACACCAAAGAAGGTTTATGTGAAAGAAACTGTTCAAATGATGAGTCGGACTCTTTGCCATTTTAACCAGCTGCGTTTGGAAGTTCATAAACTCCACGAAAGAAACACTTTGTGGAATCTCTCAAAAGTCATTTTGTAGAGAAATAGTGGATCCTTTTGATGAAACCAAACGTATGTTTAAAGAAGGCTTTATGTGTGCAAAAAGTCCCTTTAAAGTTGGGCGCCAACTCATCCTCCCCAACCCAATATATATATTTCGTTGAAAAACCCTTGATTTATTTGTTTCTATATAAGAATATTCGGTATAACGATTTCAAATCCGATCCCGAGCAAATCATTATATTGAGAGTCGACTCTATATTTCTAGAAATTATTGAGAAAATTGATCTATTGTAACTAGAGCTATAAATTACATTCAAATATCTAGTAAAGTTGATTTCATTCTTGTGATAAAGTTGCTTTCGGATACATGGTGCATGCTCTGATCACTGAGCGAACCATTCTGACTCAAAGTTTCGTTCTGAGCTCCAGGTTTTGTTTATTTGTGCTAAGTTAATTAATTTATATGTTGTATCCGATTTGGATTGAACTCACCGCGGATATCCGATTTGGATTTCAAACCAAATCGGATATCTGATTTGGATTGAAACATTATTTTACAGTAGGGTGTCATGTTTTTAAAAGGTTTTTAATCATTTTCTAGAAATTTTATAGAGGTTTAACTCTGGCAACCTAGAACAGTCCGTTAGCACCACCTTTGCCCAAAAAAGTACTTTATTTACGCGTTTTGACATGCTTCTGTATTTTTTTTATGTCTTTATGCTGTTTACCCTATTTTATGTTGTTGTTTTACAGATGAAGTCACGCTTCTATGAGAAACTCACAGTTTATTGGAGCGAAAAAAGACGAGCCAAATTCCGACAGCCGAAATCTACAAGCTGATGGTTGATAAAATTAAAAATTTTAACGATTCAACACTGGAGACTTCAAAAATGAGCTATCATGAAACCAACTTGCTGAAGCGATACACTCTTTCAATCGAAAACACGAAAGTCACGCTTTATCACGAAGACGAACGACGGAAAGCCGGTAGCGAACCAGAAAGGCAACGAGTAATTCAACAAGAAGAACTCTTCAACATTCTTCATGTTCAACATTCTTCAACATTCTTCATGTTAAACTTGGACATGCAGGGATATGCGTGATCTCCTCTGCAATTTCAGATGCCATCACAGTCTTAGTTGCAAGAACAAATAGTTGTTTTTTCCATGTTTTTTTTACATTTTCACAATTACATTTTGTTTAGTTACATTGTTTTTATCGTTTAAAGTGTAGTTTCACCAATTTGCTTACTTAACCAGTTATTTTATTGTTTATGATTATTTTCATTTACGATAAAGTTGCCGCTAATTAAATAAAGGGCTTTGAATTGAATTCACCTTAAAATACAGGAAAACCTTTTCGGGCAAAGGTGGTGCTAACGGACTGTTCTAGGTTGCCAGAGTTAAACCTCTGTAAAATTTCTAGAAAATGATTAAAAACCTTTTAAAAACATGACACCCTACTGTAAAATAATGTTTCAATCCAAATCAGATATCCGATTTGGATTGAAATCCAAATCGGATATCCGCGGTGAGTTCAATCCAAATCGGATACAACATATAAATTAATTTTATAACTTTATATTACAAGAAACAAATTTATCAGATGAAAAAATGAGTCTAAAACTAGAGAGAAATGCAAGAAAAAGGGAAACAAAAGAAGAAAGAGCAATTGGATCGATCGAATCTCTTTTGCAAAAAAGCGAAAGAGGGAAAAGTTGCACAAAAGAAGCGCTTATTTCCTTGTGTTTTCGTCGCTTTTTCCGTTCTTAACAATTTGGTTTACGTTCATTTTTAGTTATTTCAAAATTATCAGTAAAATCAATATTTCTAAATTTACTCCTAGGTTTATTTCGTTTCGAAGTTATTTTAATCGAAATTTGAAAAGTCATTTCGTATGATGATTTTGGATGAAATGGCCCATATTGGGGGCGGAGCTTTCGGTGATGTTTTCCTACTCAAGGAATTTAATCCGTGAGTTACTGATAGGCTTATGCGATTGTAATTGTAACGTCGCATCATTTGTTAATATTTTTAATTGATAAAATAATGGTAAAATATTTCCTAGTTATGCTAACAACTCTCATTTAGTCCAATAGTAATGAAAGAAGTCGCATATTCCTGCAATCTTATCGATCAAGAGGAAGAAATGAAAATATTGAAAGAATTGGTCGATGAAAATATCGTGAAATTTATGGATCAACCATTGAGTTTTGAGTATAATGGAGGAAGATTTCCGATATTTATGGAATATTGTGACGAAGGATCGTTGCGGGATGGTGAGAAATATTAAAAATATCTACTATATATAAAGCAGAAGAGACGTCCGTCTGTCCGTCTGTCCGTCTGTGTGCAAACGTGACGCTCCATGATTACGTCTCTCTGTCTGTCTGTGTGCAAACGTGACGCTCCATGATTACGTCTCTCTGTCTGTCTGTCTGTGTGCAAACGTGACGCTCCATGATTACGTCTCTCTGTCTGTCTGTGTGCAAACGTGACGCTCCATGATTACGTCTCTCTGTCTGTCTGTGTGCAAACGTGACGCTCCATGATTACGTCTCTCTGTCTGTCTGTGTGCAAACGTGACGCTCCATGATTACGTCTCTCTGTCTGTCTGTCTGTGTGCAAACGTGACGCTCCATGATTACGTCTCTCTGTCCGTCTGTGTGCAAACGTGACGCGTCGTAATTACGTTTTCTCTATCGGTCAAAAATGCAAAGTATTCAGCTTTTGCAGGCAATATTTTGCTCCCGGGGTCAGCAACGGGAAATCTGACTTTTAGGTTCATTTTTAAAAAGGGGGCGGGGCTTAACACGGATTACGGTAGTTTTAGTCATTTGAAAGAAAGTTTTCTGCTAAAAAGTCGTTTTGTGCGCTCGACGAAAACAACTCTGTTCTCTGTTCCTTTTTTGCGTTCCTTTTTACTTGATCTTCTCATTTTCTATGGTACATAGATCCTTTAAACTATGAGTGTTCCTCGAACCCGTCTCAAAGGGACGTAAGGGGCCCGAAGGTCCCCGAATGGATTCTCTGCTGGTGAAAATATAAAGAAGCAATAACCTTGCTCTGAGACTTTAAAAGAATCTGTTGTTTAAGAGATGGTTTTATTCTGCTGAACTATTATCATTAAAGTCAAATATTTTCTTTTATTTTCTTATATTCAGTAATCTCGGATGTGACCCTCAATTATTCGATGTCAACTCTCACAAAATGGGCGATTGAAATATTCGCAGCTCTCATTTATTTGAAATCGAAACGAATCGCGCATCGAGATGTAAAACCGGGAAAGTTTGGTGGAAATTAGAAAAAAGACTGATAAAATTTAGCATTTTTGTAACTGGTGCTTTTCATTTGAAATTGGGTGATTTTGGAGTATGTGAGCGATTTGTGGATGATGGAAAAAGGATTGCTTTTGCCGGTACAGAGCGATACATGGCCCCTGAGCTGTTCAATGACATTGACAAACTCACTGAAATGGTAAATATAATTTGTTATATAATGACATTGTATTGATAATTGCAATTTTATTTTAGAATTGAAAATTTTTTATTTTAAAAATTAGGATTTCTACCAATGTGATGTCTTCGCAAGCGGTCTTGTGCTTTGGGAGACGACCATGAGAAAGTGAGAATTGCATTAGATTGTAGATTCTTGACTAATTTTTTAAATTGAAAGAAATCTGCCGACCAAATCGAATTCTCTTACTTTTCCGGGAACAACTTCAACCGATGTGAAAATGTTTTTTGAGATAATTCAACGGTGAATTTATCAATAACCCAAAAATGAGTTCAAAGTCTTAATAGACCATATGTAAATACAGCAATATAAATTTAATATTGCTGTATTTACTGCTTCAATAACTTTTACATAAAAATTTCATATTAAACTTTAATTAGTGCCCTTTAGATGTTCATCCCCAAAAATTTGTATCAAATCGCGATCAAAAGCTGAAGATGCTCTATTTGAAGTCGAAGAATTAAACAAAGTATGGTCAAAAACGAGAAAACTATTATTGCTTTTAGAAATTCAACACTTTCATCCAAAAACCCTATCGCGATCAGAATCAAAAATGGATCGAACTACCCGAGGGGTTGTGCATTGAAACCACAACTTCCGGCTCAACATTTATGGTTCCTGATGGCCTATCGCTAGAAATGGGAAGTGTAAAACGAACAAAATCCACTCAAGTTGATCCAACCATTGATGCTACACTCCAAAATCAGTTCAATCAATGGATTTCAAAAGCTGAACGAAAGTCAAACTTCGAAAATTTAATGGGAAAGCTTCAGGACGGAGAAGACATTTTGCCCGTCTATTTTTATAATTTCCTCGCTCTACCAGAATCCATAAAATGCTTTGATGATGAAAAGTTCGAAGATGTAAATTTACTTCGAGAAAAATTGAGAAACGCTTTTTTGAAAGCTCTCCCAAGCAAAGATTTTTCGATTTCAGAGAAAAGAGAACTACTGGCACACCTCAAAGCAATGCACAATCAGTATGCTGAAAAATTCTCTGGCTGGTCAGCGAGAGGAGATATCAGAGGCTTTTACAGTAGTTATACAAAATTTGAGGCTAAAGAAAAGTTACCCAAAGAGTCTCTTCATTACATTTTAAAACTCTACTCGAAACTTCTCGATTTCGATTTTGCGTTGCAGGACTTTTGTTTTGAATTCGCTTTGCATACTTTATGGAAATGTCAATCGAGGAATTTTTCTTCAAAAGAACTGTTGATGCTTCTGAATATTGGCATTGAAAACATCGAACAATTAGGAGATATCTATACAAAGCGTCGTCAATTCAATCTTGTCTATTATGTCGGCTCACGAGCTACATGGGGACACTGCTTCGAATTAGCTTTCACAAAAGATTTACGAGAAATTCGAAAAGGAGACAATATTTGCGACCTTGTCCATGACTCATCTCCATTTATTGTCGATCTAGAGGAGATTCGACGAGTCTTACATAAAAAGAAAGCCGAAATCAGCAAATTTCATCCACATGAACGGAAGAGAACATCAGAAACCTTATCTGAATTTTTGGTTCATCAACATGAGTTATTGCAAATGTATGAAGGGATAAAACGATCAACTTTTCCTAGATCTGAACTAGAATGGCTTTTAAAAGCTCTGATAATTTCAGGTAAAAGTCGTTTTCCGGGATATATCTATATTTTGGATATAATTGAAAGAAGGGACGTTGCTGTAAAATGTCATTGCCCAACTATATGCCCTAAAAAAGCCTTGTCCACAAAGGGGATCCTTTCTGACATCGGTTTACAGAATATTTTATGTAAAGAAAAAGATAACGTGGTATTAGATGCAATTGAACTCCCGGAAGAACTTCTAAAAATTGAACTTGAAGTTGTTGAGAAAAATTGGCACAAGTTTGAAGAAACATTATATGATCAATATGAAGATAACATTTTTAAACGATTTCCAGGACTTATCACAGAGTATTCGGCAAAATATCAAATCACGTCTATTTGTGGTTGTCCAATACAGTGTGCCACTAAGAAATTCCCAGAAAATGCAATTCATTCTTTGTTTCAATTCGAATATTCAACTTGTTCTAAATTGAATCAACTCGAATTTCTCGAAACTCATTCCTTATTCGAACAATCTTTTCGTCTGTTAGATGAATGGGAACAACATATGGATTCCCCGACAATATATTTGTATTTGATAGAAAGTCTATTGCTTAAACTTTCAGAAAAGAAAGATCCTTCTTATGGTTTTTGTTTTATAATGGTAAAACAGGTGGATTATAAGAAAGCTGAAGCAAAACGGCGAACGTGTGAACATATGAGAGCTGAAGGTAAGTATAGTCAAATCACTGTAGCAGGTATCCATGCTTTAGAAAAAAGTCGACATTTTTATGTTGCTCTCACTTTGCAAAGTTATTCTTTTTTGTTTCTAGCAGAGAAACAAAATTTGCATCAGAAAAAAAGAAACCTCCGAAAAGAGCCTTACTACAGGGTGCTCCAGAATTACGTGAACCAATATTAGGTTGGAAAGAAAGTTCTCGGAAAAAGTTTGTACTGTAATTCTTTAAAAACGAATCCACCAATTCAAGAACATTTTGTTCTATTATTTACAAGTCGACTCCAAGAAATCACTCGTAAAAAATGAGTGTAGCTTTCCCGTAAAATTTTAGAGATTTTTGAAAAATTATGATTTTCCAGCTTAAAACTTGTTCAAAAGCTGGTCACTGGTCAGCTGGTCACAAAAAGTGACCAAGCCACTTCAGCTGAAGAAATCTCGAATTTTTTACCTGAAGCCCACTCGGTTTTTTTTGTCAAAAGCTTTTTGAAATATCAATAGAATATATCAAGTTTATCAATAGAATTTGGGAAGAATTGACGGCTTGGTTTTTGAGAAATCATCATGCAAACTTTTTTCGAGAACTTTCTTTCCAACCTAATATATTTCTAGGCGTAGAAGCCATAGCAGATCAAATCGAGTTAAAAACACAAAAGTTTTATTCTTACAATTTTTTTAACAAGAAAAATAACTTTTTCTCAAAAAGATCTCCTTTCGCGGATATGCATGCTTGTAGACATTTTGGGAATGCATCGACGGTGGCAGAAAGGTACGGGACGTCGAGCTCATCCCAAGCTTTTTCGCGTGACTTCTTAAGAGAATCAATGCTGGAATGAGGTTTTTGGTATGCCTTTGCCTCGAGTACACTCCAAATACTATAATCCATCGGATTCAAATCTGGTGATGAGGGTGGCCACTGATTGAAAGTGATGAAATCGGGGAAGTTCCGTTGGCACATTCCTGAACAATTCGAGCTTGATGAGCTGGCACTCCGCCCTGTTGAAAATACCAAATTCGATTCGCGAAATGTTTTGGAGCCCAGAGATGAACTTCTTTCTTCAATTTCTATCAGGCGCTTTTTCGCTTCGGACACGTTAAATAAAGTGGCGCGCACTGGTTCACGTAATTCTGGGGCACCCTGTAGTTAGTTGAGTTTATAAACAGACGAAAAAAACATCGCTTATTTTTCTAAAACGTGGATACCGGTCTGGCTACAGTAACTTGTTTGAAGGTCGCTGCGGTCTTTTGTTGAAACTCACTCTCCTCGACAAAGGGATGTCTTTTTGGAATAAAAACTTCTCACTGGAAGACTGTTGTGATCGATGCATGGCTGAATATGTTGATCTCATCTATATTAGTCTCTATGAACTCAGTGATTTGCTCGAAGTTAGACAGCGCTTCTTAAGGGATCGATGGATTATGAGTAAGAATCTGTAAATTCAGGGATTCTAGACCAGTTTTAAGTAAGTTTAACGGTATTTTAGTTAGGTAGCCGACCATTTGTATTTTACCAAAGTTTGAAAGTAATTTTGAAACCTCCATAATCATTGAATGAAACATGATTTGAGCTGGATTTTTTCTATAAGCTTTATATCTTGTGAAACATTGAAAAAAATCGGATACATTTATTTTATTATTAGAAAGATCTAAAAACAATACTGAAGGTCAAATAAAATGCACAAAAATTTTAGAACAAACTCCAATGTCTGTGGAAGTTTTTCAACAGATCGAAGTGAGAAAGAAGCAGCATATAGAAGAGATGGAAATGGGTATAGAGAAATTCTGGAAAAGGCGAATAATTGAATAGCAAAGCTCAATATTGCTATTTATTCATGTTTTTAAAAATCTTTGTGAGAAAACTCATAAAATATCGTTTCTTTTATTTGTTAATTGTTTTAATTTATCCATGTAAAGTGGCCAAAAAAAGTCTTGACGCTCGAATCTTTTTGTTGTTTTTCATAAAATTCAAACATAGACAGTGGGTAATTGTTACATGTGTGTGTGCACCAATTCGTTAGATATTTAATGCAATACAGTCATGTGCAAAAGTCTTTTCACATTCAATTTTCTAAATAGTTGCATCGATTTTCTTTGATAAAGTTCATGACGCTCTTAAAGCTATTAATGGCTTTGGTTACACAAATACAGGGTGCTGCAAAAGTTTGGAGCCGCTTCTTAAGATAGTTAAAGGTTTAAAAACTAGCTTTAAAAAGCTAAAAATTAATAACAAATTCTTTATTCGAATCATAACAACAAATAACTGAAACAAATGCTCGAAATTTCCACCATCCGCTTCGATACACCTCTTTAAACGCTTTGGGAAGTTCCTCACGATGGTGGCGCACGCTTAAACAGTTATTTCATCCCAGACTCGTTTCAGAGCAGATTTTAAAGCATCCACTGTTTGATACGTCTTCATCGAGATCTTACCTTCCAAAATAGCCCAAACGGAGTAATCGAGGGGATTAAAATCTGGCGAATTTGAAGGCCAAATCGTCTTATCCCAAAAGCCTGGAAACAACTGATTGTCAAGCGTTGAGAGTTGAGTGAGCACCATGCGCCGGAGCCCGGTCCTGTTGAAGGGTAAAACTAGCTTGGCCAAAGTGATTTGTTACCCAATGTTTCAAGGCATCTTTTAATACCAGTTGTTGGCAGTTTTTAGCATTCATCTTGACGTTTCTGTCCAAAAAAAAAGGCGGCGTCTTACTTGTAGCACACATACCTCCACACACCATTATCGAAGCTGAAAAATGCTTTCTAACCATTAAATTTGCCGCAAATGTGTTCTTCAGACCCCTTTTGAGAAGTTATCTATGATTTTGGCGGTTGTGCAATGACTGGATAGAAAAAATCTTTTCATCTGTGAAGAGGATCCTCTCAAGTAGGCCAGTCGTCACCAAGCGCGCCATCTTCTTTGCTAGACGCTTTCGTTTCTTCTGGGATTTGTCGCTCAAGACATGTGCTTTGGCCAATTTGTAGCTAAAGAATCTTAGTTTCCCTTTAACAATCCTTCCAACGCTTCGAGGGCTAATTTTCAGCTGTTTGCCCATCTTTCGCATCGACCGCAGCTTTTTTTGGCGAATCCGAAAGCGAATTTCGTTGATGTTCGTAGGTGATACGGCAGTTGGTGGTCGACCACTTCGAGGGCGATCCTTGTTGTTCTTTATCTCCTTGTAGCGTTTAATTGCTTTGTTGACGGTGCTTTTTGGCTATTTCGTGATTTTTACAATCTCCGGGCTATTTTTTCCGCCTTGGTATAGTCCGAGAATCACATCGCGTCGTTTTTTGGCGTTCATTCTTACGAATTTTCTCCTGAAAAGAAATTTTTTGTAACAAATCACCTTAACTATACTCGAAAAAAGGGAAAAAAGTATACGAGACACAAGAAAAAAATGTGAGCTAAATTTTCTGCAATGTTTTCATAGCGGCTCCGAACTTTTGCCGCACCCTGTATATGTACAATTTATTTACACAAACGTTGCCGCTATAAAACACTTCATAATCGAGAAAAAAAATTAATTGTCAAAACACCCCTGAAAATCGTGGTGCAAAAGTCTTTTCACACTTGGAAAAATTTTTATGATTTTCGTTTGCTTCGTATTTACTAGTGCTAATTGATTTTTTTTTAGATGCCAGGAGCGTATTTGTCAACTCCGGGTCAAGAAATGATCGTCGAGGCAAGGAAGAAAGGAATGCCACGACAAGATGTTGCTCGCCTCTTAGGATGTACGCCCAGAACAGTTGACGTTGGACGATGGAGCTATTCTTCTCAAGCAAACTTCAAACAAGAATATTTCCCGCTGGACCTTGCATCTACGCTTGCTTCAAGCAGCATTGTATACTAGAAGACCTGCTCTCAAGCCCATGATGGCAGCCAAACACAGGAGGCAGCGTCTTCAATTTGCTCGAACCTATTCAAATTGGTCAATCGATGATTGGGCCCGAGTGATTTTCGTTGATAAAACAAAGGTTGCTATTTTTCCTTCAAAACGGAATCATCTGATCCGACATCTAATCGAAAAGCGATATCAACTCAAATACTTGCAAACTATGGTGAAAACAGGCGGAGGATAAATTATGCATTTCGGTAACGATAATTTTCTTTTTATGGAGTCCAACGTGATTTCTTTCGTGCGATGTGTAAAAGTTCAAAAGGTCCGCTTGTCCTCGTAAAGTCAACAATAGATTCCCGTCAATATATTGAGATATTGGACATACAGTGGTCCACAAAAATAATGCCCCATTGCCATCCAACAGTATGTTTTTTAAGGAAATCTTGCAAAATCGACATTTCAGAAAAAGAGTAGGGTATTTTTACCGACCCATAAGACTCGACTTTTCAAGAATCTAAGATTTATCCGTATACATTACATACAAATTAAAGTATAAAACAAAAACAATAAGCTACTTGAAAATTAGCTCCACAAAAGTAATGCCCCATTTACAAAGAATTAACACAATTTTTAAAAATCAATACTTGGTTGGTCCTCCTTTTGCTTTTATTACTTCATTGAGTCGATTCGGCATGGAATCCACGAGATTCTTCAAAGGACTTTGGGGGATGGTGGCCCAGAGACGTTGAATGTGAACCCATAAGGCAGCCTTCGAATCGAATTTCTTTCCCTTGAGTCGCGACTTCACAAATGACCAGAGATGCTCGATAACATTGATATTCGGTGAGTAGGGAGGCGGATTGATCAATTTGATTCGACTTGCCGCAAACCAGCCCGGAAGTCGTGCTCGTGTACCATTTTGAAGAGTCACCACCCTTCCCATCATGAGACTTGACTAAAAAGGCTCTTATCCCAACACATTGTGTTGCCTCCTTTGAATTTCACCGTAGGCCGAATGTACTTGAGTGTGTATCGCTTTCCAGTCGGCTGCCGAATAAGATGGTTTCTGTCCCTGCTAAATAAATTGATTTTTGTCTCATCGGTAAATAGCACTTTCGCCCAATCACTTATTGTCCAACTCCGGTAGGTCCGTGCAAAATCAAGGCACTGCTTCGGGCAGCCCCTCTTGCATATAATCCAGCTTGATTTAATCGTCGTCTGATCGTTTCCGGCGATACAACCTTGTTAAATGGATCCTTCATCATTTGGCTTCCATCGGTTGACGTTTTGTTCGGATCGTTTTTCACCATTTGGACCTTTTTTTGATCGGCTTTGAGATCTTCTTTTGAGGTTGTGATTGGTCGTCGGCCACTCTTGAGGCCTCGATGAAGGTTTTTGCCAACTTTTGATTGAGAAAAAATGCGGCGCACTGTCCATATCGAGCAATTGAAGAGGTTGGCCACATCCTTCTCCCTCATCCCATTTTCCCGGACCTTAGCGGTTTGGAGCTTCTTCGGAGTGTCAAGATTTTTCATGTCAGGGATCTAAATAATACAATAGAATACACTTAATGTTCATAGAAGGAGAAACAAAAAGAAGAATCATGAAAACGATCAATGGGGCATCACTTTTGTGGAGCTAATTTTAGGGGTAATTGCAGTCTTCCACATCGATCTTGATTGGATTGATTGGAAGGATCTCAATCAAAAAAAATCCAGTTATTTAACAACTAGAATTTCTAAAGTATTTAAAAAAAAATATTTTAAATATATGTTTTCAGGAGGAACTTTGCAAAAAATACTTTTGAATGGCAATGGGCATTACTTTTGTGGACCACTGTATATCTACTTCCATTTGCGACTGCTTCGATGAGTCCAGCATGATTTTTTATCAAGATAATTCGCCAGTACACAAAAGCAAACTTTTGATGGGCCGCGTTGTGACTCTCTCGAATGGAGGAAAAGCACATTTGATATCGATTTACTTGATGTTTTTTCAAGGATACTTTAGAATTTTCTTTTCGAAAATTTTCTTTCTGCTATTTTTAAAACCGCTTATCGGACTCGGACAGTTGACCGGTGCACAAAACTTTAAATGGCAATCAGAAGGGGTTATGTGAGTGATTTGTCGAGAAGAGAATTTCTTCTATCAACCTATCGCAAAAATAATATGTATCAAATTCAACTACCCGTTTAAATCTTAATCCTTTTTTAAATGATGGCGCTCAACGTCTTTTCTCATTTTTCTTTCGTCAAGAAGTTTCGATCGTGCGATTACTTGGGGCTGGGATCGAATTCAAAAGAAGTCTACGAGAAATTCTTCTCAAATTTCCTTGCATCAATCAAGGAAGGAGCATCACTGAATATCCTATTTCGTATACCCAATGAAGAAGAATGATGATGATTTTTTCGTAAAACGTGTGACTAAAGTTTGGAATGCCCTTCCCAACAAGTTGCGTTTGATCTCCACCGTGTCTGATTTTAAAAGGGCTATTTCGTTGCATTTGAAGTGACTTTGTGATCTTTTATCTAGTACATTTTTCATGTCGTTTATTTGTTTATATGTTATATGTTTATATTATGTTTATTTCTTTCTAAATAAAGTATTTATATTTTCGGTGTGGCCCTAACGAATTTTTCTCGAAATTTTTTGCTTTCTGCTTTCGAAATTTCTGCGAAATTTTTTGCTTGTTTTTTATCGTAAAATATAGATTTGGAAGTTTTTAAAATGGAAAAATTCGCAAATTACAGCTTTCACTGAGTAAAAGCGTTGAGAAAAAGATTATCAGAGATTTCCTTAAAAATTTGACAACTTTGGAACGCACTGACACTTTCACATTCAACTAGATTTTTAAAAAATACGGATGTTATTAAATCGTTTTCTTTCCATTTTACAAAAGATTTTAAAACTTTATTTTGACAAATTGAAAGAAATTGAATTGAAAACAAATATAAAACATAAAATACTAATAATCTGTCAATTCAAAAAATGGTAACAATTACAGAAAACAACTAACAGATACAATGAATCATCAAAGAGTGATCACTTTAGTCGACCGGGACGTAGAAGGCCAAGAAGTACGTACAACTCTCATTGTTGTACACACAGATGCAGTCCCTGGTTGAATCAATACGTCGACGGAACATTGAGCTTTCTTCCTCGAAGAAATCAGAATTAGGACGAGACCATTCAAAATTCCCCACAAGATCATTCGCCTGTTTGAGAAGTCGACGACAATTCTCTCCTTCGATTCGTAGCATTTCTGGATATCGTGAGAGATCCATCGTGGAGTAAGGTTTATGTGCATGAAAGAAGATAGCAGCCTCAGGGTTCTTGCTCGGGATTCCATTGGTGACGATCTGTTGAGCAGTCAAATCAATGCAGCCACCATATTCATCATTCACGTCAACGTTTTTGATTTGAGTCCTCAACAAGGCATTGTAGTAAAAGCGTAATAAATCTTTGGAATGATACTCAATTCCAATCTTCTCGCAATCCTTGAGTCGTGCCACGATGAAATTCTCGATGAGGTCTTTGATAACTTGATCTTCTTCATCGCCTACATCAAATCTGATATCCAGCCATGCTCCCTTGATCGATGCATGGAGATTTGAGAAAAATTTCTCGAGGGCTTCTTTTGAATTCGATCCCAGCCCCAAGTAATCGCACGATCGAATCTTCTTGACAAAAGAAAAGTGAGAAAAGCAATTGAGCTCCATTTCATCTGAATTCGAAAACTTCTTGATCTCCATCCTCTCTTTGTAAACTTGAATTTGAGAGACGCGCCTTCCAAAAACGATCGACGGATCTCTCACGAGCATCCCTTGCAATTCTTGATTCACCTTGGCCAACTCAAGCACACCCCTTGGTTCCATTTGTTCCAACATTTCCAACTTCAAATCGAAGCATAACTTCTCTATTGGAAATGACGTCAAATTCTTCATTTCGAACCGCATGACTCTTACCTGTAAATAAAAAGATTCGATTTTGTTTTGAGATAAAGAGGTGCTTTAATGATAACAGAAATGTTAGGAAAACAGTGAAATTGGCTTCGGATAGACGGGCCGTGAAGACCCACAAAAGTTAAAGCTTGAAAAAAGTCAATGAATCAAGAAATCGACAACTGCTTCAAAGAGTAACTTCATCATCGGACAATATTTCACAAATTTATTCGAAGCAACAATGATAATGAGAAAAGCTAACAAAACATAACAAAAAGCAACAACATTCTAATCGGTTCTTCGACTCGCCGACTAAAACCAAAAGGGTAAATTGGTGAATGGATTTAAGCTAATCTTTTGTTAATTTCAGCTCAATAGTTAATCTGAAAACTCACAGAAATTTTCGTAACGACTACAGTTATAATTGATTAGAATGTTGTTGCTTTTTGTTATGTTTAAGAAGGAGGCAGCTAGCTTGAAAAGAGACATTTCCAAAAAGAAATTAGCGAATCTAAATTGAAAAATAGGTAAAAAGAAAAGATCTTGAAGGCGGAAAGTGAAGAGAACTGAATTCTTCTTTGAGCGATCTTTCCTTTTATATCGCTATCGATTGATACGGTTCCGTATTATTCGACATCTGCTGGCCAAGGCGGAGGAGAAGAGACAATTTGTGCCAACGGCTCGATTGGGTCAAAAAATAAACGAGAAATTTCGAAAGAGAACAATAATTGGTTAGAGAATGGGAAATTGGACAATTTTGGGTTATTGATTTGATCAGAATTTTTGAGGTTTTGACGCATGTGCAGGAGAAATCAATTGCTTGAGAGAACTATCAATAAATAACAAGCAATGAAAGTGAAAAAAGGTGAAACCATGGCTATTTCTGCACCAAGATTCCTAGACCTTACCAGGGTTTGGCTTTGATTTCGTCTAGCCTTACTTGCCCTGACCAGTAGTGTTTCGTTTGTAGAAAAAAACAGTATTTTATTTGACAATCAGTTTTTTATGATAATCAGCGATCCGCTAAATCTTAGCAAATGCACTTTAGCCCACCGTGAAGTTTGCAATTGGCAATTTGGCAACTTTTTTATGGGCTGTTATCAAAATCTATTCATGTAGCATTTGCTGAAACCCAAAAAAACTTTTGTAACATTTATTTACACCCAAATTATTAACAGATCTCAATTTGTGAGATGAAACTGGGCAACTTTGTGCGATGAAACTGGCATCGAGACATCAGAGATGATTTTTGAGTAGAGAGGTGGCGGAATCTAAATTAAGTTGTTGCCAAGATTCAAATCAAACTATTCATTCATCCAAACCTCGGAATAGATTTCCAGTAATGACCTCTCGGTGTCACTTGATTCTTAATCGACGAGTAGATGATCTTCTCCTCCAAACGTGACTCTCATCGTCGTTTGTTGACGTTGACGTTGACTAGAGTTGACGATCTCTGAATCAAATTTAATAAAAGTTTGAAAATCACAGTATTTTGCTAATGTCAACGTTAGAATTACAAAAGAGGGTCAGTTTGCACCTCATTTTTGTTCCGAAATCTCACGGCCATTCTTGATAATCAAACTTTAAATCTTTGCAAAGATTTGAATCGATAAAATGGCGTTAGGGGTTTTTTTAAAAACACTTACACTTTTGAAATCAATTCCAGCCAAAATACTGCTCTTTCTAGAAAATGAAACAGGTGAATTCGTTGGATCCAATTCACTACAGCCCACGCATTTGATTTCGTAAATTTTGCTTTAAATCTTTAAATCCATTTCTCCCGATTTGATGATAACTGTTTGGGGTCGAAATATCACTTATGAAATCTATTTTCCGTTGAGAGTTTTCTATGTGGCAAACATTTTCACACTGCCAATCACAATTTATGCCGGATATTTGATCATGACGAAAACTCCGTCGGAGATGAGAAATTATAAGATGATTTTGTTGAATATTTGGGTAAGCATTAGAGAAAAGACTAAAAAAGGTCTAAACTAAAAACGAAGACGAAAAAAAGTAAGCATGTGAAATAATCCAAATTTTCTTAAGGGTTGGACCATGGCAGCCGATGTCATGTTGACCCTAGGCATAGAGCTACAACTATTTTTCCCGCTATTTGGGGGCACAACCTCATCAGCATTTCTCACATGGTTGCTGCCTCCATTGCCCGATTGTGGCTATTTTGCATGGGTGAGCTGAAAGACAGTTAAACGCTTAAACTTCAGCACTAGATGATGCTAATGTTTATCCTCATCAACGCGTCAGTTTCTCTCCTTGACGCATTTTTGTATCGTTTGATCATTCTTGACTCGGTCGGCGTTTTGGATCGACGAAAAAAGTGAGTTTCGTGCAAACTTTCGTTTTTTTCAGAAATCCGTGGTTGCTCTCCGTTTAATAGCGCGCGCCAGCTACCGTACCCTCCCCGCCGTCAAGCAATGCGCGTATATAAGGATATTTTTCTTTATAAGTCCCGATAAACTGACAACCGAGTATCACTCCATTAAATAATAAGTAAAGAAACTTACAATCAGAACAACAAAAAATAAACTTACAAAATAAAACAATCCCACTCCGTGAAATTAAAATGAAAAAATGAGCGAAATATCGTTATATACGCGCATTGCTTGACGGCGGGGAGGGTACGGTAGCTGGGGCGCGCTATTAAGCGGAAAGCAGCCACGGTTTCTGAAAAAGAAAAAGTTTTGTGCAATGATGAGCCTTGTAGAGTTGCACATAGAGTGTGTCCCTCTCAAGTAATTGCGCAAAATCGGAAACGATCTCGTTTTCTAAAACGTGGATCAAAATCGTTCTTGCTCATTATCCATGAAATCGAAAATGGGGTCGTCTTTTTGCACTATTACTTAAGAGGAACACACTCTACAGGGTGCGTCATAATTATTGCAACAAGCTACTCAAGGCATTGCACACCAAGAAGTTTCACTGGAAGAAGATTTTTAAACAGAAATAGCTTTATTTAACAGTAACAAATAAGGAAACAAGAGATCATTCGATATGACCGCTTTTTGCCTTGATAACAGCCCTTAATCGGTTCGGATATGCCTCCACTGCGGCCCGAATGTCATCTTGAGGAATCGCCTTCCATCCTTTGGTCAAAGACTTCTTCAAAGAATCCAAACTTGTGTGTTTTCCTCTAAGATTGCCCAAATGGAAAAGTCCATCACATTGAGATCCGGTGAGTTTGGAGGCCATTCATCCTTGGTGATCACTGAGGGAAAGTTGGCCACACACCAGTCCTAAACCATCTTCTTCGAGGGAGCTCCATCTTGCATGAAGGTCCAATTTTGATTGTTATTGGCTTTACACGCCCATGACACGCCCGTTTTCCTGTTTGGAAAACGGGCGTGTCATGGGCGAACTGAACTCTTGTTGCAATAATTATGACGCACCCTGTAATTGCATTTTTCATTCAATCAATTCATTCACGGTCAATTCATTTTTCAAGTTTCTTCCAGAATCTGCATTCTCAGAGTTTTCGGATAGTTCTTTGATTGTGCTTTGTTTTAAAATTTATTTTTCGATTGCCAAATCTGCACTAGACCTTACGCGAGCCAATTCGGCCACTCTGTGCACGTAGATTCAGAATCGGACAAAGTTTTCGATCGGACAGCACCACACAAAATCCATCAACTCAAAAATGGCTTCAGAATATTGACTGCCGTCGGCGTCATCATGCATTTCGGAAATTCGGCCCTCGGAATGACGTTCATCTTTTTTGCCTATTCACCCAGAGACAAAATGGAAAATTTTATCATGGAGGTTTTCCCCTTCTTCTTCTTCGATTTTCCCCTTTTTCTTCCTCGATTTTTCCCTTTTTCTTCCCTTATTGGCCAATTTCAGAAATTCCCACAGTTTTCGGACATTCTCACTCTATCAAACTATGTGATCCTAGAACCGGATTTGAATCCATGGAACGCTCGTGTATTTAAGTGTACTGCTTCCGGAGCTCTCGTCGTTTTGGCCATCATCGGTTGGGCTGTTCAACAAATTTTTGCTGTTCTAGCGGTGAGATCAACAAATTTCCAAAGATCCAAAGAAAAGATCAAAAGTTTAGAGACACAAAAGTGTGATGAGTGAGAAAACGTATGAAATGCATAAAATGCTCGTTCGCTCGTTGATCATTCAGGTGAGCGAAAAAAGGGGCAAAGTGAGTCGGGTTTTTGGGGTGAACTCTTTATCAAATCATGATGATTGCGTAACTTTGAAAATTTCATCAGGCAAAACATTTGAGGTGGCGCTTCCGGTGGTTCTTTTCTATTCGCCTGTCTTTGCCGGAATGGGGTATCTTTTGGTGAAACGAGAGGAAGCAGCCGGGTTGACGAGTGCGGGCTGAAAATAGCCAAGACCTTTTTAATAGTCACAATAAAACCCAGAACTGACAAGGGAAGGTCAACCGGGTGTGGCCAAGACTTTTTTTGACGACTGTATGTGTAGAAAGGCTGCATAGATTAACGAATTTTCTTTTTCCCCATCAGCCTCATCGCTTCCAATATCTTATTCGCAGTCAATTTCAGTAATTTCTCACGTGTGTCTTGGTTTATTTTGTCTCCACACATTTCTGAACATTGTTTCGATGATTTGGATGATTAAACCATACCGAATTGAAGTTTTGAAAGTTTTGGAAAAAACGAGATTGGTCAGGTGATTTCTCATGGGAAACATTCGCTTTTTTGGGGCAAGCGCAGCTGAAAACTATCAGTCCTGAAAAGTTTTCCAAGTACTGCCCTTTTCAGGAAAAACACTTTAAAATTGTCAGCTGCTAGATTGTCGATATTTATAGGGCTTCCTTAAAAGATTAAATGATTAAAAATGCGAATTTTCAGTTCAAAACATCGGGAAAAGCTGGTGAATGTTTTGGCGCACCAAGGAAATACGCTGGGATCATCGAGTACATATTGAAGATTTTATTTTAATCGTTTCTGATAAAATAAAGCAACGATCGTGTTTGGTGACTGCTTGAGCTTGCTTTGTATTTTAGTTGCGTTGTATCTAAAATTTAACTAAGCTATTGGATTGGTGAATTGAAAACCGCCGGCTATTTCGCGGGACTTGCAGATAAAAAAAACAACAGCATTGAACCAGCTGAAAGGGGGTTTGGTTACTTCAACATTTCTTCAAAATATTGCGAAAAAATTATGCTTCCAGCTTTTTATTTTTTGGTATTTTTCTTCACTTCTTCTATTGCACTCGATAATCTGCCTTCGGGACATATTCGTCATGTCATGCTTCATGAGTTCCTACAAGAGCACAATGCAGGCTTGGCAGCTGCTAATATTAAAAAGATATATGAGGAGGACTTCCGAAAGGACGTGTCGAGTATGGTTTGCCAAGTTTCGATCTGGGGACAAATCTTTGAAAGATGCAGAGGGCCGTGGATGCACTCCAACTGGATGATTCCAAATTGCTCGAACTCATTACCAACGGCCATCGGGTATCATCGCGTGAATTGGGAGAAGAGTTAGGGGTTGATCATGTTACAGTGCTAAATCACCTTCATACCCTTGGATTTAAATAGAAACTTGGGACTTGGGTGCTCCATAACCACACTGACCCCCAGAAGTGGCAGCGCGCCTCCATCAGTGCCGCTCATCTCTCACGATACGAAAGGAAATCCTTTCTTCCTCGAATTGTGACAGGAGATGAGAAATGGGTTTTATCTGTGAACTTTCGGAGGAAGCGGCAATG
Organism: Mesorhabditis belari; assembly: GCA_958450365.1. NCBI lineage: Eukaryota > Metazoa > Nematoda > Chromadorea > Rhabditida > Rhabditidae > Mesorhabditis > Mesorhabditis belari. The sequence continues at coordinate 1,189,788 of CAUEEP010000911.1, forward strand.
GGTGGGACCAGGCGAGAAACCCGAAAGTGACTCCAAGCTCGATTTGCACCAGAAGAAGTTTATGCTCTGCCTTTTCTGGGATATGGAGGGAGTGGTGTACTGGGAGTTGCTGGATAGTAAGACGACCCTTAATGCAATCAAATACAGTGAACAGTTGGGAAAGGTGAATGAATCCCTAAAGAAGAATAGGCCCTCCAAGTCAAAGATCGTTCTCCTCCACGACAACGCGCGCCCTCATTTTGCAAAACTGACTCGCTCTAAAATAAACAGCCTTGGTTGGGAACTTTTGGCGCATCCCGCATACAGGCCGGACCTCACCCCTTCCGATTACCATTTATTTCTGACCATGAGTAATGAGCTTGTGGGAGAACCCTTCGATTCGGAAGAAGCAGTCAAAAATTGGCTCCAAAAGTTTTTCGATTCAAAACCAAAATCCTACTACGAAAGAGGAATCCACAAATTGCCTGTAAAATGGGCAGAAGTCGTCAATAATAATGGAAATTATTTGGAATGAATTGATGGTTTTATGTTGAATAAATTTTAGTTCAAAGTCCCGCAGTTCTGAATCCACCAACCCAATAAATCCACTAAACGTACATTGCCTGTTCCCCATACAAATTTACAAGAGAAATTTTTTGCATGGCATATTAGCATTCTCAAAATAGGAATCTTTTTAGCCAGCATAACTGAGCAATCTTTTTGGCTGTTGCTTCGACAGCGCCACTAAACACAAATAATTTTGAGTTCAAAAGTAATAACAAATCTATCAATAAACTGAGACTAACATAAATAATTAATAAAGGTGTTCACCGAGCTGCGCACCGCCGAGATCACAGAGTTGGCCAGAGATCACAAAGTCGCTAATGTTGGCCACTTCTTTCGCATTAAAATCGATGGTCACTTCTGGGTCATCAAGTCAGTCGAGGAGTTGAGATTTTGCCATTCACAGTTTTTTGCCAAAATGTTACCGAATGCCCTTTTCTCGTAGTTGAACTGATTTTTCATATTTATTTTGAAACATTAAACTCATTTTTTTTGTGTTTTATTGAGAAAGTTCAGTGATGATTTCTAGGAAGTGTTTGGGCTCAAAAACAAGCAAAAGTGAGCAACTTCAACCTTACAATCAATTTATTTGTATTTTACTGACTATGAGAACGAATAGGAATTTTTGAAGGCTAAAAAAGTGATAAGGTTCAAGTTGCTTTTTGGTGTTGAAACTTTGTTTTTTTGAAACACAAAAAGTTCCCAAGTTTTATGTGCAAATCGCCAAGGATTCCCTTTTGGGGAAAAGTGCTGATAGGAATAGTTCGACATTTCAGATTTTCAGATTTTCTTCAGAAATTTCATTGAATACAAAATTTTAGAAAAATGATTGTTTCGCTCTTCAATTTGCTTTTAATAAATGCAAATTTTGCTTCAACAAAAGAAATCCAAAAAGCAAGTCCAAAAAGAGTTTTCAATTTAACCCAAAATGATCCCTCGTTCGCGATTCACGGGACAAGATTGGACGAGCTACAAGTGAGGATTTCACGTGATTTCGCGTGATTTCAAGTGAGAAATCTACGAAAGTTTCCTAGTTAATCAAAATTGTCGGATGTCACGAATGTGACTTTCTCGTCGATTTCTCACATCGAGAGTGCCGGAATCGACCTGATAGTTGTGATTTGTGTGCAAATAACACTTTCCATTTAACTTCAGACTCATTTTTGGAAGCAGAGCAGAGCGAACGAGACGACTTAACGATTTGTTTCGATCTATTCCCATTTTTGATCAACGGCCAACCACCGAATAGGCCAAAGTGCGAGATGGTGTGAGTGAGAAAGGGCGTACAACAAAAGGCATTACAAAAGGGCGTACAACAAAAGGCATTACGAAAGGGCGTACAACAAAAGGCATTACGATAATTTAGGGAAACGTTGATAAACTGCATTTTCTTTTTCTTCAAATAGCGGTCTACCGATAATCGTCTCCTTTAAAAATGCGTAATTTTGAAGGCCCGTTTTCTCCATCAAAAACATACCTTTTTAAGAAACTTTTGTTATCAAAATATAGCTTAAGTTATGACTTTTGCGTTAGCATAAAAAGTTTCTAAAAAAAGCATGCTTTTGGCAGAGAAAGCGGCCGTTCCAAAAGGCATTTTTAAAGGAGGAGATTATCTTTATAAAGCGACAATACTTCCTTATATCTGGATGAGTTTTTCAAAGGATACAATGATTTCTGGACTTTTCTTTGAAATATAGAACTTGGGCGTTTAATCCACTAACTTTAGCTTTTAACTTAAAGAAAGAAGAGAAAAAGGCACTTCACATCGGCGCGAAAAAAGACGAAAGGATTTTTCTGGGAGTACCTTTTTTAGATGCGGAAAATTGTGCTGATTATTTTGCATGTTGGTCTTAGACCGAGTGGTCTAAGGCGCTCGACGTCAATATGCAAAATAACAGCTCAAGTGCGCGGGAGAGCCGAACCAACAACCCCATACTTTTGCGCTGGATTGACGTCGCGCGCCTTAGACCACTCGGCCACGGTTTCCCCTTATGTTTTAAGTGTATTTTGCAAAATTTCTTCAAAGATGTTATAACCTTTTGTAGAGTTGAGCAAATTTTATGATTTTTGCATCAAAATGTTCGTAAGAGTCTTTAGAATAAAAATTATCCCTTCGTTTTTGGTTCTAGACTCTCGTTGTCGAGTTACGAGCCCCAAACTGCAGGGTACCACAAAATTTCCCATACAAAATGACCAAAAAACCGCTAAAAATAAATTTAAAAAATTTCTGTGAGAGGGATTTGGAAAATTCCTTCAGATTCGGAATCAGCACAATTTTCCGCATCTAAAAAAGGTGCTCCCAGAAAAATCCGATAGAAAACGCATTTTCGCCCCGATGTGCACTTGGGTAAAATCCGGGGGTTTTTGGAAAAATCCGAAAGTTTCGATAGATAGATTGATTTTTGGTTAGTTTTTAGTAAATATTATTTATTCAATCACAAAAAAAAACAATGACCCGTGTACACCCATATAAATAACAATCACTTTGCTTAGTGATTAGAGATTAGATCCTGAGTATTCATCTGAAACCGGAATCGTTAGCCAATAGGGCATACGAGACTAATCTCATTCAAAAAAACTTTGGAAGAACTGTTTGAAAAGTAAACGATAGAAGTGAATAGTAATGTAGAATAGTAATAGAATAGTAAACGTTAAAGTACGCCCAGCCAACGTTCCAAGAAAAAATAAGCAAGTATTTTTCCCAAAAGCCCCAGATTTTACCCAAAAAAAGACTGTCTTTTTTTCAATTTTTTAAACTCAAACTCACTAACTCAAACTAAACTCACTATTCATCTGTTTTACACGTTTTCAGATAAAAGCACGTATCTCCCGTATCTTTAGGCTTATCGATGTGACTGGGGCCGCTCGTGTGCGTGAAACGAGCAACTCAACAAAAGAGCTGTATTATTGCTCTTTTGAAATCATACAGAAGAAAATTCTGTTTGTGAGCTCAATATTCGAGAACGGAAGCCTCAATTATGCGCTTTCTTTTCGAGTGCGTCAGTGGGTTAACGGTGCGAGAATTTTTCCAAAAACTTTCAAAAGGAAAAAATAATGCCAAACCAGAGTAAATAACCTTCAAAATCACAAACAAACAACTCTAAATTAGCCTTTCCATTAGGTTAAACAGTAACCGTCTTTGCTACATGATTTCAAACTTCGTTTTCCAAGCGTCTAGTTTATCGTTTGATTTGGGGTTTGTCTTATTTGAAAGGTCTACCCATTCTCTACAAAATACATCATCAATCAATTCGAGAGACATTTGTTTTCGGGTAGTAAAATAGCCCAGAAAGCAGATAGTCAAAAATGCAGCACTCCCGATTGCGCTGTTTGAAGAGTTTCTTCAAAAGAAACCAAGTGGCAATAGAAATTAGTGGCATTAGTGGCAATAGAAAAGAAAAGAGTAAAAATTCGATAAGAAGACAACTTTTCAGAGCGATTTGTACAGCCGTTTTCTAAATATGCTCCGCCAAAGGAATTTTGGAGAATTGACGCCCAAATCTCCTTTGAAACGGGCTACCCTTTGCTTAAAAACATTCATTTTGTATAGCTAAAACTTTTTTATGTTGACCAAAACGTCAAATAAGCATTTTGGGATGAAGTGAGAAATCATATAGCAAAGACTGACTATTCAACTTAATTAGAGTCTGTTGATCTCGGATAATGCAATTCTAAAGCGTGGATGCAGCAAAGAAAGGCAAATTTTCTTCTCTAATTACATTTAACGGGGAGCGAGTCTCAGGAGCGCCAAAAATTGAGCGCCGTTCATTTGAGTGCCAACGATTTGGCGCGGGCTCATTTCAGCACGGCGCCAAAACTGACTGGAAAACGATCATTTCAGCGCCAAATTAAAAAGGCCTAAAAACGTTCATTTGAGCACCGCTCCAAAAATGACTCGCTTTCTACTTCTATTAGGGTGGTGCAAAAGAAAATGCCGATGGGTATCAGCTCTCATTTATCAGAAACGAGCGATGCTAGTGGAATTATTTTTTTTATGTTTTGTTCGCATATTTGTTTGCTATTTATTTCGACATTTGAATGGTCGAGCAAAAGTTTTTCTGCAAATTACTGTTTAACTTCAAAATTGGAAAGTCTGCCGAATCGCATCGTTGTCTCGCAAGGAACCGCAAGGAACCGAAATCGCAATTTCGACATTTGACATGGTCGAGCAAAAGTTTTTCTGCAAATTACTGTTTAACTTCAAAATTGGAAAGTCTGCCGAATCGCATCGTTGTCTCGCAAGGAACCAAAAGAGAAAAGAGGACCAAATTTGTAGAGAAAAGAGGACGAAATTTGTAGAGAAAAGGAACCAAGTCTGCTGCCGAATCGCATCGTTCTCTCTGTGCTGCTTCTGGAGATCTGTGCTGCTTTGGCAGTTTGTCTCTCAGGCAGTGTCAGACTTGGTTTCAATGATTCCGAGAGGGAGACGAGACTTTGGAAGATTACGAGCACGGTTCGAGGCCAGAAGTCGTCAACGAAGCCAAGCTGAGGGACGTTATTCAGGCCGATCCATGCCAATCTTCTCGAGATCTTGCGAACATATTCCATTGTGATCATGTCACTATCGAACGCCATCTTTTTTAAAAATTTACCGTCAAATCGGCAGTTTCTTTTGCACCACCCTAATACTTCTTCTTTTCCTTTGCCGTTGTTATCTAAAATAAAAATATTGTTTAACCGATTGACTGGATAAAACATAGTAAACAAAAAGATTATAAAAAAATAAAACCAAAACTTACTATTAATTACATATAAAATTAAAAAATTAAAACGAAAAGGAAAGTGGTAGCAAAATAATCATTTCCGCCTTTATAAACGCAAGCAAAAAGATAGTGGAATAGTTTAGAAAAAAGATAGTTTAGAATATCATTATCCAACAATTATTTCACCCATTTGGATAAAGAATTATTCGCTCAAAATTATCCAAATAATTATTATCCAAAATTATCCAAATAATGTCCGATATCAACACGCCCTAAACCTAATAATAGCTCGCAATTTACTCGTCGTGCCAGCCTCTCCAGACAACCAGAACTAGTAAGTCCCTAAATAAAATTTGGTGTTGCACAGCGAAGAACAGATGATATTTAATCATTCTCATTATTTAAAAAAACGTCGAGCATTTCTTATCAGATGAAAATGATGGATTGATGAAAAAGACTGTTTAATTAAAAGAAGAACAAAAAATTGCTTCGTTGAAATTTTTAAAATAAAAATTATCGTGGTACTTTTGATAGAGAATGTGATGGAAAAGCTCAATTTCAAATAGACAAACTCGTAATATCAAAACAAATTTAGAGGAACAAAAAGTAGAAGGATTTGTCGTGAAATAAAGGAATTCAAAAGTGTGTTTTTTCTTTATACGTGGATTTTGCGCTCCTCGATCCATTCATGACCCCCTATTCGCAAAATCATCAAAAACGCCACAAAAAGACTGAGAAGGGCCATCCAACTCGCCGGATTTAAATGTTTTGGATTACAGCATTTAGTCGATCTTGCAGTCCAAGGCTTGTTGCAAGCCTCACACACTAATTCAGTCTTTGAAGAAGGATTTGGAGAAAGCTTGGGACAACAGTGGTATGAAGGTCATCAAAAAGGCCATGGATGATTAAGAAAATTTGTTCAAGCTAAAGGAGGCTACTTTGAGGAACAATATTATATTTCTGCTATGTTCAATGATTGTTAAATGATTTTTAAGGTATCTATAAAATATAAAATGTTTTAAGGTATCTATAAAAATTTCTTGAAAATTAACAAAAGATCAATGATCGAATTTTCGTTTCATAATTTTGGGACACCCTATAAACTCTCTTTTTTTAAGCAATTTCTTGGGGATTATTGTCTTTTTGATCGTCAAAAAAACCCCTTCATTTCAAAACGCATATTTTGTGTTTTTGAGAAGTAAATAGCAGAATATCGAAACAAATTCGGAATTCCTTTCGTCTCATTTTGAAATCCCGCAACCCTATGCAGCTACTAAACAAACGATCAGTTTGTTTTAGGCGTGTCGCTTTCCCATTTAATTTTTCTACACATTTTATGAGGCAGGTCATTTCACGCTTATCAATGATGCGAATGACGCCCAAAAAAATGAAAGAAGAGATTCGTTCCGCAAAACGCTGATCATTTAAAACCCACAGCTTCTCTCCGTCAATGGCTGCAGCCATAGCAACAAACTTCTCAATCGGCTTATCGGTTTGAATGTTTAAATTTCCATGTAAAATTCATTTCAGCAAAACCCGATTCATCTTCCGATTACCGCTACAGATACTGTGGTCAGTTTTATAATTTTTTCGTTTCAGCAATTTTTTTGCTCAGGCTGACGTTGTCTTTCTTCTTGATACCTCGTCGACAGCTCAACCCTATTTCAATGACGTTAGTTTTGAATTAGTCGGATACAAGGAGCCTTTTAGTACATAAATTTCGTAAAAGTCCTGATGACCGCCTTTACGGTGAGCCAGACTGGAGTTCGGGTCGGATTGGTGACGGTGCCTGGGGATGCAGAGGCCACGTTTCCTGTGGCTGCGCTCGGTCAAATCACGAACACGGTGAGGTCACCAACATAAAAAAAACCGGATTTGCAGCTTTGCAATTCAGTTTTTTTTGGTCTAAGACAAAACCAAGACCAAAACCACCATCAAGAACTTTTTCTGGACGATTAAGCCTTCCATTCACTTTAAAATTTCAATTGCAACGATTTCAGCAACAATTTCACGCGTTCTGTTGTGATCGAGCATTAAATTTCGAGTTGGGAAACCGTTTCCATTTGGTTGGCCGTTAAGTAATGAGTCAATTTCAAACAGAAATATTTATTCAACCAGCGGAAAACGCTAGCTTCGTTCGCGTTTTTTTCAAACCCATTCAAATGACTAAAACTACCGTAACCCATGCTAAGCCCCGCACCCCTTTTTAAAAATCGACCCAAAAGGCAGATTCCCTATAGCCGAAAACTCCCGGGAGCAAAATATCGCGCGCAAAAGCTGAATAATTTGTCTTTTAGCCGATAGAGCAAATGTAATTACGGAGCGTCCCGTTTGCCCACAGACAGACAGACAGACAGACGTCTCTCCTGCTTTATATATAGTAAATAAAGCCATCTAAATCCATAAAAATGGTTTCCACCTTTTTCAATAACCTGCCCACTTTAATGGTAGAAGGCGAATTCCTGTCTCGTAAAAAAGCTTTGATTTTGAGTCAAACTAGTTATGTACCCATTCTTTGGTATCTACTTCATCTTCAAAGTGCTCTCCGACTAAGGCGCTTTCCATTGATTGAAATCAATCTGATAGAGCTAGAGCTGGGGAATATGCTGGGTGAGGGAAAAGCTCCCAAACCAAGCTCTTGGTTGTAGAGCAAGTCAGTTTAGCAGTGTGTAGGCGAACATTTTCATGATGCAATACGATTTTTTTCAGATTTGGTCTTTTTATCTCAAGGGCTTTAGACATATTTTGAGATCGATTACTATATAGTTGACAGTTAAGTGCTTGCTTGCTATCCTATAACTTCCAGCACTCTCAGTATCCAATAACTCCCAATCACAACCTCAACCGGTCTCTCGGGGCGATCGCTTTCGATCAAAGATTTGTCTTCATTTTCAAACTTGTCAAATCATCGATCACATGTAGTCTTGGAGAGGGAATCATGACCGTATACTTTTGTTATGTGGCCTGGAGCTAGACTTGAAGATGAGCATTTATCGACCTCAATTGGCATAAGATGCTGAATATGCCCATTTGGCAAATTTACACTAATCGACAAAAGAAGTAGTTAATAAAGAGATAAGGAAGCATGCTCAATCAATGAAATTGTTCTGAAATAAGGGAATTCTGTTGTCTCTTTTAATGGTAAACACTGTGGGCCCACTAAAACTTTACGATAAAATGTCCTTTCTTTGACTTATTGGCCAACCGAATATTTGGTTTTCCTGAATTTCTAATTTCTATTCTATAAAGTTGAAAATCTTCTGTTTACAGGAAACTCTCCTTCAAGCACTGAACGATATTCCAGTTCACTACAGTGATTTTAACAACAACGCCCAATTTCTCGGATCGTAAGTTGTCCAAAGGAGAAGTGTTTCTTATTCGTCTTATTAGTGCTCTCGATTTGGTCATCCAGGAATATACGACTTCTCACAATGGATATCGTAGTGAGATCAAAAATCATTGGATTATTTATCTAACCTCAGCGGCTGGGTACGTTTTTGTCTTTTCTATTTGAAACAAAATTACTTCAGTGTCTCAGATTTTGGAGATGCTGTTCAAGAGACTTTTGACTTGAAAACGTCAAAACTGTATTCGATTCTCAGCATTGCCTATGGCAATGGAGCAATGAATCTACAGGATATTCAGGTATAATGCAGAGATCGTTGAGATGCAAAGCAAAAACCATGACATTTTGCTAACCATGACATTTTGCTAGCATAACACAATACAAATCTAGCCTAAAACAATACAAAGCTGTTCTTTTGTTTTAAAACAATAGATAGCTGAAGCTAATTTCCCAAAAATGGTTCATAGTTTCAAAACCGTTTCAAAACAAAATCATCCACCCATTCTCTTCCTTCAGAAATTCTCCGGTGGATCGTCCTGTGCCTTCTCAACGACCGGTCAAGACACCCTCTTCCTAAAGATCACCACCAATATTCAACAACAAATTTCTAGCAATGACGGCTCGTTTTGCATGGCCTAAATCCTTTTATGCTTTGATAAATCTCTTGGCAATGCTTTTTTCCAGGTATCTCTATCAAATGCTCCTGATTTTGCCAGCTATTGAATCTCTTTTATTGTACTGCCTGCAATGTATTAACCAAACCAGATAAAATATCATAACTTGGATCATTTACATTCCTCGACAGTCTCTTAAATAGATGCATGGATGAAGGACAACGGCAAGTAATAGAGAAGAACTGAATATCTCAAACTAAACTAGGTCTTCTCCTGGAGTCTTGAATTTTAATTTTCCGGACTCGGCAACCGCGTTGAGCTGAATAACTTAGGAGCACTTGGTTTAAATTGGAATATTCTAACGTACAAAACCTTGATTAAATCTTTGATAGAATTCTTGAATCGAACTTTCAGTGTTTCGCGGCACTCCGTTCAGTCTTTTGCGTTGATTTGTGTTGGGAGAAGTTGTTATCGGCTTTCAGCACACTTTTGCTATTTATGGGGGTCGGGGTACTCCTTGGATCGCCGATTGCCGTTGGGTTTGGCGGAAATTGCGTTTGAAATAAAAAGAGAAATTGTAGGCTTCAGCTTGTGCTCGAGACCCTTTTATCTAAAAAATGACATAAAGCGACTTGACCGGGTTTTGAATAAAAACCAATAACGAGGCCTTAACGAGTTTTTCTCGAATTTTCGAAAATTTCAAATTTTGATGTTTGTTTCCATTTTCCTTTCTCGGAATTTCTTTTTTGTAGTAGAATATAGGTTTTGGTGGTTTTTGAATCCCGAGCAAGAACCCTGAGGCTGCTATCTACATAGCTTCTGAACTTGGCCTCAGGAGGAATCTCTCACAATATCCAGGAATGCGACGAATCGATGGGAAAATTGTCTTTGACTTCTGAAACAGGCGAATGATCTTCTGGAGAATTGTGGAATCTTTTCTTATGGTTTCTTCGTGGAAAGCTCAGTGTTCTGTCGACGTATTGATTCGACCAAGGACTGCATTTACGATGAAAATTGGATGAAAACCAATAACGAGGCCTTAACGAATTTTTCTCGAATTTTTGAAAATTTCAAATTTTGATCTTTGTTTTCATTTTCCTTTCTCGGAGTTTCTTTTTTGTAGTAGAATCTAGGTTTTGATCTAGAAAAATTAGCATCTTACAGCTTTCACCTAGCAAAAACGCTGAAATTACCAGAGATTTCCTTAAAAATTCGACCAATTCGGAACGGACTGGCACTTTCACAACCAATTAGACTTTTAAAAAGTACGGATAAGATCAAATCGTTTTCTTTTCATTTCACAAAAGATTTAAAAACTTTATTTTGAATAATTCAAGGCAATAAAATACAAACAGATACAACACCAAAAATCTGTCAATTCAAAAAATGGAAACAATGATAGAAAGCGACGAAAAAAAAATACAATGAATCATCAAAGAGTGATTTTAATCATTTTAATCGATGGGGACGTAGAAGGCCAAGAAGCAACCAGGACGTAATCTAATAATATCAAGAAGATTGCAATTGGGCAACCCAACACCAAGATATTTCCGTTCAAAGTTAGATTGCCAATGGCAAAAGGGGCGTGTATAAAAGGAACCCGGGCCCCTTTTGCAATTGGCAATGGACAAAAATAGGAAGAGAATATGTATTTTCAAAGATTCGAGTTTGCTGACACTTTTCAAAGAGAGTGAAATGTTACAAGTTACAGCTTTCAAAACCCAAAAACGTTGAGAAAAAAATTACCAGAGATTTATCAGAAAATTTGATCACTTCGGAACGAACTGCCACTTTCACATCCAATTAGACTTTTAAAAAGTACGGATAAGATTAAATCGTTTTCTTTGCATTTCACAAAAGATTTTAACACTTAATTTTGAATAATTCAAAGGCAATAAAATATAACAGATAGAGCACAAATAATCTGTCAATTTAAAAGAATGGAAACAATGATAGAAACCTACTAAAAGATACAATGAATCACCAAAGAGTCATTTTAATCATTTTAATCGACATGGACGTAGAAGGTCAAGAAGCAAGCCCCATATCGTTCGTCGTACACGTAGATGCAGTCCTTGGTTGAATCAAAACGTCGAAGGAACATTGAATTTTCTTCCCTGAAGAAATCATAACCATCATAACGAGAATGTCCAAAACTTCTCACAAGATCGTTCGCCTGTTTGAGAAGCCAAAGACGATTCTCTCCATCGATTCGTCGCATTCCTGGATAATGTGAGGGATCCACCGTGAAGTCAATGTTATATGAATCAAGGAAAATAGCAGCCTCAGGGTTCTTGCTCGGGATTCCATTGGTGATGATCTGTTGAACAATCAACTCAAGCGAACCATAAATACGCATATAAATGTTTTTGATTTTAGCTTTCGACGAAGCATTGTAGCAAAAGCGAACTGAATCTTCAGTACGACAGCGACAGCCAAACGAAATCTTCTCGCAATCCTTGAGTTGAGGTGCCACCATAAAATTCTCGATCCGATCTTTGATCACTTGATCATTGAAAGCACTGAGGTAAATATTCAGTTCTGCTTCTTTCTTGATCGATGCGTGGAAATTTGAAAAGAATCCCTCCAGGTCTTCTTTTGAATCCCAAGCCAGGACCAATTCATTCACCGACTTCAAATTCTTCAGAAGTATATTTTTCTCGTCAGATTGATGAACCGTCCCGAATCTTAAGCAATCACACGATCGAATCTTCTTGACGAAAGAAAAGTGAGAAAGCGGAGGATCGACATTGAGATCCATTACACATGAATTGGAAAACTTCTCGATCCGCATCCTTCTTGATTGGCATAATTCAATCTCAGAGACGTGCTCTCCAAAAACGATCGACGGATCCCTCACGAGCCTCCCTTGGAATCCTTGATTCACTTTTGTCAACTCTACAATATCCCACGATTCCATTTGTTCCAACGCTTCCAATTTCAAATCGAAGCACAATTTCTCCATTGGAAATGACCTCAAATTCTTCATTTTGATTGACGCCATTCTTTCACCTATAAATAAAGAAATTAGATTTTATTTTGACATAAAGAGGCGCTTTCGGATGCAGAAATGTTAGGAAATAGTGAAATTGACAGAATAAGTCAAGCTAGAATAAGTCACAAATAAGTCAATCCATCAAAAAATCGACAACTGCTTCAAACAGTAACTTCATCATCGAACAATATCTTATAAATTTATTCAAAGTAACAACAATAACGAAACAAGTTAACAAAACATAACGAAAAGTAACAGGTACTAAGGCAGTTGGGGGAGCACTTGAAATTTGCTCAAATGTAGTTTTTCTAGGGTAATTGATGGCCTTGATTACGAAAAAGATTTTTAAAATATGTTTACAGTTAGAGACTTATGTGCCTCTGCGGTGCGGAGTCAAGGCCTAGGAAATATAGGGACATGCAGTTTTTTCAAAACAAAGAAAGTTAATCCAGTAGATGTTTTTTAATCGAAAACATAAATTGAAAATGTTTTTCGTAGTCAACGCAGGTAAAGTGTAGAGGACGGCCACACAGATGTCGGTGAAACCACATACTAAAAAAAAGTTGTACAGTGTATCCAAAGCTTAATTGATCATATTCAATTGCCTTTAAGAATCTCTCAAAAGTACCCACAAAATAGTCCATCTATTCGGTCACCCAACATTCGACACAATGAAAAATCGTCGACGAGAACCTAAAGGCAAAAGATTTTGATTGAAACTTTAAACGCCAACTAAGCCATCATTTCGACAACAACGTATGGTCAAACCAACAACGTATGGTTTGTTTTGTATATTTGATCGCCAGTCGAACTGTTGCCAAAAGATAAGATAGCCGATGTTGGTTCCTGAAACAAAAAGTAAAAATAAGAAACACTTGTTCGCACCTGAATGACGATTGCCGACGACTGAGTTGGGTCACAGCGAGCGGCCATTCTCTGTGAAATTTCGCCGGCGAGTTGCCAGGTTGGATGTTTCGAATGGTCGCATTAGTGGCCTACATGCAATCGTATGTGCATCTAAATGAGATGATTAGTTATGCATGTCAAATAAAAAACTCACCGAAAATATGGCTACCTGCTCCAACCGGGCTCGTTCAATCGTTATGGGTCACCGTGTTCTTTTTGGCATCGTGAAGTGCATTAGTGTGGCTAAACATGAACATAATTTTAAAGACGCGCATAATGCAATGATTTTAAGCAATCTTTGTCAAAACGCTCTTTGTTCTGCGACAATTTGAACTCCGAGAGGTTTACAGGCCTGATAATGCTTTAAAGAGTCAATATTCTCAGTGCTAAAGTGTTTTGCCACTCCTAAGAGCGCAAAATTGAGCATAACACCACTTCTGGCAACCATAAGCCTACTTCTAGCAGCCAGAAAGCAGCGGAGATCTTCCAGTACGTTTTCCTAGTTAGGCTTAACCACTTACATGCCAATTCCCGAGTGACCCACTAGTTGAATCGATAAAGTGAAGCGCGAAAACGACAAGCAAGACGGTGTTCGATGACGGAAGACAGCGACGCGACTGAAATGAACGTGTGTTGGCCCTAAAAATGGACATTGTATGTTTTTATGATGAAAAGAATGCAAAAATTGAGAAGCAAAAACCAGCAAGTTAACAAAAACAACCGCCAAGATCAGCTCTGAAAATATCATGGCAACTTTTGCGCAAAACATTGTTTTATACCCTATCAAGCCAGTTTAATCCTATTGATTTAACTGAATATTTTCACTTTTCTGTGCAGGATGCGCCTGCTATTTTATACATTGCATATAGTGTCCCCCTCTCTGAATTTTCAGTTTTTAGTCCCTTTTTCTTACGACAGATTGCAAAATTGCGGGAAAACCGTTTCGATATTTAAGGCCTGAAAAGAAGTTTGACAAAGAACTTTACATAGATTGGAGACATCAAGTCATTTGTATGGTTAATCAGCAGAAAATCAATGGCTTGCTTTTAACTGGGATTAAACCATATAGTTCCATTCCATTAATGTTAAACTTTTATAAGCAGAATGTTCTCAAGTAAAAATGTTATAAACTCACAGACGAACCGTGGTAAACAAGAAAGTTTTGTGGAGAAAATATGCCGTTTCAAATCAGAAAATTGACGCAGAGAAGTCCCTAAAATGAAGCCATTAATGCGTGTTGACGATAATTTCCTGCCATAAGCAAACGGAGCAGAAAGAGAAAAAACAATCCGGGGTAGACATGCCGTAAATACTGTAATTGAACCCCATGGGGTGCTATTTTTTTCTCTTCCCCTCTAGGGTGGGACACTATTAGAGGGCACTATTAGTCTTACTGTTTTTAATTGAAGAATGGAATGTTCGGACGAATCTCAGAATATTTCAATTGGAACCTAGGGAGAGACTTTAGAGGAGCTACTCTCCCCCTTTACACTTTGTAGGTTTCCTCACCACCCAATAAGCCATACACAATGGCTCATACTTCAAAAGATGCACAAAAAAATATGCTATCGAATGATATTTTGACTATTTCATTGAATTATGTATTATCTTGCTATTTAAAAGTCCCCAGTAGCTGCGCCCTTCTAAGGTTTCCAATTCAATTGCTCTGGGTTGATCCTTTTTCTTTTGACTTTTTCGTCAAGAAGATTCGCTCGTGTGATCGCTTGTCGTTTGGTTATCCATATGGTGGTTTTCAGCGTTTGGAGAAAGAATTCAACGAGAAATGCACACTTCTGAACAATTTGAAGGCGGTGAATCGATTGGAGCTAAAGGAAGGGAAGTCAAAAGAACATCACGAGAGATTCTTCTCGAATTTCCACGCATCGAACAAGAACGAAGCAGAACTGGATATCCGCTTCGGTAAACCCAATAATCTTTATGTCATTTCATTTAATGATCAAGTGATCGAAGATCACATCGAGAATGTGATCGTGACACATCTCAAGGATTGCGAGAGAATTGAAATTGGGTTTCGCTATGATTCCCAAGATTTATTTCGCTTTTACTACAATGCCTTGTTCAAGACTCAAATCAAAACCATTTATATGGAGACTTATCCATATGGCTACATTGGATTTCTCAACAGAAGGTCACCAATGGAATCCCGAGCAAGAACCCTGAGGCTGCTATCTACTTTGCTTCTGAATTTGGCCTCAGGAGGGATCTCTCACAATATCCAGTCGATGGAGAAAATTGTCTTTGACTTCTCAAATAGGCGAACGACCTTTTGGAGAATTGTGGAATCTTTCCTTATGCTTTCGCCGTGGAAAGCTCAGTGTTCCGTCGAGGTATTGATTCGACCCCTTGGTCGAATCAATACCTCGACTGCATTTACGTCTATCAAAACAGCGATTCGAGCTTCTTGGCCTTCTACGTCCCGGTGGATTAAAATGACCACTCTTTGATGATTCAATTGACAATTGACAGATCTGTTTGTATTGTATTACCTTGAATTATTCAAGATGATGTTTTAAAATCTTTTGTGAAATGAAAAGAAAACGATTTGAACTTATCCGTACTTTTTAGAAGTCTAATTGGCTGTGAAAGTGTCAGTGCGTTCCGAAGTTGTCAGCTTTTCTGATAAATCTCTGGTAATTTTCTCTCAACTTTTTTGCATTTTGAAAGCTGTAACTTGCGAATTTTCCCATTTCAAAACCTTCCAAATCTATATTTTACTATAAAAACTCTTTTCAACTCTTCAGTGCCTGCAATTCGACGGTTTTCACCGTCTTCTCGCCGTGTTTTTGAAATTCCCACGCTCGCAGCTTCTGCAATGGGATGTAGATGAGACCCGGAAATTGCGATTTTGTATTAAAATGCAAGTTTTCTTATTGGTTTCCCTTCAAAACCTGGTCAATTCGCTTTATCCAATCTTTGGGTTTTCTGGCGCACTTTTCTGGCGATTTTTCATTTTCGTTGGCAAGAAAAGTTTTTAACGAGGAAAAATAGTGCTGTGCATGCCATAGTCTGTGTTGTTACTGTAGTTTTGATAGCCCAAGTCTAGCTCTGCCCCGAATTCCTGTTCCTTTCTCTATTAAACGGACTAAATCTCTTTTATTGTACTACCTGCAATATTTTTCAATAGGAAATACACGTAAATTTTTTGCGAATTATAGGCACTTTGACTATGAAATGGAAAGCGAAGAGAGTAATCACAATATGAAGCGAATTTTTGATTGGGCAAATGGGTTCTCAAACAGAAATTAAGTTGGTAAATGAAAAATTGAAAGCTTGGGCTATTTTTCGAGCTTCAAAATATTTAGTTAAGACTTAAAAAGGATTTTTTTGTTTGTTTTTTTTTTGAAAAGGACAAGTGGTCTTAGCTTTTGGTTTTCGAAGCAACACGGTGACTTTGTAAAGGCTTAAATTTCTAATCCAATTCCGATTTCGTTTCCAAAAGCCGCGCGGCGGCTGCGTGGAAAACGTCCGGCGATGAGATGAAACAGACACGGGTTGGGTCACCTGAAAAAGCATATGATTTGGGATGAAATTGGCGCAGAACTAGAGCTGTTTATAATTGGATTGTACACTCAAACTACCTAAAAAACCGTAATCAAATCCCCAGTTGGCACTCAATTAAGTCAAGTTTTATATCATTTTGAGGTTCCTCAGCAAATCTGGCCAAAAATAGGCTAATTGAATGGAAAATGGCGCACTTATTACGGTAGTTTGTCTGAAATAAGTGCTTTTTAGAAAGCGCACTCTAGCTACAATAGAAGTCAAATCGTCTTAGAAGGTAGGCTTTATTGAAAAACGTGCCTAGTAGTACTCTGAACATCGAGAGTCGACTGTAGTCTATTAGAAAATGAAACTAATTAGCCTGTTACTTGCACTATAGTCACAAATCATTAAACACATTTTTAATTTAGAAAACTATCGTCACTATAGCTACAGTAGTGTTGGAGGAAAAAATATATTGATTTCGTATATTTATATCGCTTCAACTTTCTCTGGCTCAGGCTTAGGCTCAGGCTTAGGCTTAGGCTTAGGCTTAGGCTTAGGCTTAGGCTTAGGCTTAGAAGCTTAGGCTGCTAGGCTTTTTCACTAAACACTGATCCGTTTTCCCCTCACTTACCGACAACGGCGAGCACCGATTCACGGATTTTCTCGCTCGGTCGCACGAAAAGCGCCATCACGCCCTGGAAATGAGAATTAACGGTTTATCTCATTGTTCACTCACCCCCGGATTCTCGTGCTTTGCTTGTTGCACCATTGGCACGTCGGACATCGTGTCACCACAGACAAGCACTCGACCCGGTGCACGCAGACTGTCACCCTTGATCTCGGCGACCCGGGAGACCTAGAATTTGTGTTTTTACAACGGATTTTAGTACCACTTCTCACTGCCTTGGATAATTTGTATTTTAAAGGGTCCCCATTTGCGAAAGTTACCGTAATCCTGATTTTTTCAACATAGACTAAGCCGATTCAATCTCCTGTGTAACCAGCCGGCTCTTTTACCAAAATTAAACAACTGTTAACGGTAGCTTTTCTCAAAAGGCACTTTTATGGGCACCTTGAACAAGGTTGGAGTCATGGCAAAATTGAAACTCACCCCATTCGCTTTGTTCCAAACACTGCCCGATGAATGAGCGACCACCTCGACCTCTAACTCGGTGGACGGATCAAAGACGAGGATCTGGAAAAGGCGATTGGATTACCAGATCTAGGATACTCAAAGCTTTACCTGATTGTAGGGATCAACTCGATGCATTCTTTCCCTCACTTCTTCTTGGTATCGTTCGGAGAGCGCGGCTGGCACGTGGCCGCAAACCGTTTGCACACCGAGCGTCAGTCGGTCAACCTGAATCTTGATATTGTTGTCATTTTCTCCATATTTCCTTTCCCGCACCTTTCTCTGCACTCCACTCCCGACCAGCGCGAATTGTGAGTATTCGCCTGTTTTCAGCAATATTCCCATCTCGTCTTTCATCCTCTCCAATGCGTCAATCCCTTCTTCCGATATTCCCTCATCTTGCACCACTCGATGATTGTCCAGCCACCATTCACGGCCTAGAAAAATATAATTAGAGTTTTTATTTGTTGTTAAAGTGGTTTTGTTTAGTTTGCGAGCAAAGATCGAATCGTTTTCCCCGTTTTTCACTTACCCCACGATCCGCTGAATAACAATGGGCCATCGATGGGCAAGGCGGTAAGGTCGAGAATGCCGGGACCTCTGGAAAGTTTTAGATTACCTTCTAGAGTAAATTAACATGAGAGAAAGACTAGAGTGCATTCCAGATTGATGAAAAGAGTCGTTTTTATAGATTTTACAGATTTAGGATTTGAAAATTAGAGCTCAGTAAGGGTTGGGAATTTTTTTGACATTTGGTGAACGGAATTCTTCAGTTTCCAATTCATCAATAGATTCTGTGAGCTCCAGCTCGTTTCCCTGTGCTTTTTTTACCTCAATGGCCCGGCGGTGAGCACAGCGGCCAGCCTTGTGAACTCTTGCGCGAAACCGGCCATACAAACGGCTGAGTAGATTGGCTGAACGGTTTAAAAATTCAGTGAAGGTTACACAAATCTCTGTTTTACCTGTAGATTTGTGGCATATTGAGAGCAATAATCTTTCATCGTTCCGTCCCAATCAGTGATAAACAATGGCTTCCGATTCTCCCGCTCCGGTTGCGCACTCTCGACATAGTCGACGAGGAAGCTAGAAAAGTTTCAAATTACAGAATTGCCCGCGATTCAGTGATTTTTAGACTCAATGACATCCAGGATTTTAGTTACAAAGGAAATTTCAGCTCTACGCACAATCAGAGCCGTTTAATGACGGGCAACTGGTGTAGGAAGCTGTCCAAACAGTTCTTTTGAAACAGTACTAAGATTATTGTTCCAAAGGCTTCGGTGCATTCCAGAATGAACTATAAAATCGAAATTTTGGCTCTGGAATAAACTGGACTAATTCTATGGAGTGTACGTACTTGGTGTCCATATATCTAAAATGCGAAATGCTGTCCATATCGCTTTTTGAGATCAAGCGTAAATTGCCGCTCGAAACTCCTTTGTGCGATCCAGAATCGAATTTACCCGGAAAATTTTAGCTCCAACCCACCTGCAACAAGCGTCGAGCTCTTCAACGAATTTTTCCGGTGAGATGGGATGGAAATTGGCGAGCACCGTCTCCAGTTCACTGGCCTCCAGTGAGCCATTCTTGTATCGTGAGAGAATCTCGAGGTCTTTCTAGAAAAGTAGCGCCATCGAAATTGTTAAAAATGCAAATTTCTTCTAGAAATTACTAGAAAATTATGCTCGAATAGGACTGAGGCCAAAAGAAGGCCTTTATCAAATATTGATGGCTAAAATATATTTTTCCTTTTTTTTCTGGATGTCAACAGGAATGTTGATGTAAAATTTATGCATTCGTTGATAGATTTGATGAAAGTAGAGGCAAGATTACGGTAGAAAGGACACCTTTTAGGTGCTGCAGGAGGTGGCGATTTGAGTTCTAAACTTGAACAGCAAGGCGCCCAGGAAGGCAAAAAGCGTTACTGACTAGTTGGGATTACTGTAGTCGAGAATGGGGGCAGGCTTTGGAAACAGTTCTGACACTATTGGAGCGAATGGCGAATTTTGAGTTTCTAAACTTGTGAACAGCAAGAGTGCGCTCCAGGATAGCCAAAAAAATTCCTTCCGTCGAGTTTGGAAACCCAGTGGCTACAGGAAAGCGGTGTGCTCTGATCGTCCACTGTGGCCGCGGTACGGTCGCCCACCTTCAACCCGATGATCTCATCCTTGATATTCAGCGTGAACGTGTCGAATTGGGTGCGCATTTTCCGCTGGAATCCCACCGTTCGCGAATCGGTTAGCATTCGGAGGGTCGACTCGAGCACCTGGAATTCGCCTATGTGTGGAAAAATCTTATCGGACCGAATTTCTCGGAATTTCGATTGACTTTCAAACTTCTAAGCCCACCATTCCCCGATCTGGATGTCACTCACCAAAATCAAATCCTTCGGCACGTCGACTTTTTCCAAAATGCATTTCACGATACTTCGACGGGCTTCTTGCATCTAAAGCCGTGGATATAAATGAAAATTCGAAAATCAAGACTAACTGAATATAAAAACTGCTTAAAGTGATCGATGTGTCCCAGATTGGCGTCTGATGTCGAAATTTGCATAAATGAGGCGGCGGAATTGGCTGAAATCAGTCAGAGTTGGCCAAGGGGAAAAGTGCCGGCGCAAAATTTTGAACTCCGAAAGTTTTTGTTTTTATTTTTAGACTGTGACATCCAGGATTGGCAAATTTGTTGGAAATTTTAAAATTGATGCCGGATTTTTGAAGATTTACCTTCTAGCACAGTCATCTTGAAATGGGAAGGCGAAAGGCGGCGAATCTAGAACAATTTAATGTTTTAGATCAAAGTGTGAGCTCCAGAATGCGGAATTTCTGAAAAGCAAGTGTTGAGCCGATAAAAAAAGCGGAAGAAATGGTCTATGAGAAAATTAAAACAAAAAACGGTAGCTTTCCCTTGGGGGAACTTTTAGAAAAAGGTTTTAATGGGTTACGGTAGCCAAGGGGCATCTTTTGAAAAAGCGATGTTCATGGGAAAAAGGTTGGGAAATTGCAGAAAAGACGACTGGAATCAATGGGCTCAAAAGGGGCGATTGATTCAGGGACAGAGATATCAAAAATTGCCCTAAAGACCACGGAAACCATGCAATTGTCTTTAGTGATGTCCAAAACGGTCAGAAAAAGATTTTCCAAGTCAGAAAAGTTCAGAAATTCAAAGGTTTAGCGCTAGAGAAGCTTTTGAGTAAAATTAAAAAGACAGCATGTTTCCAAAGTTAACTTTTTTATAGCCATTAGCCATAGTGCGTTCCAGGATGGCCGGAAAAACTTTCCGAGCCAGAAAAGACGAAAAATTCAAAGGTTTAGCGCTATAGAAGCTTTTGAGCGAAATTCAAAAGTTTGGGAGTTGAGAAAGTGGTCAGAAAAGTGATTCTTTGTGCCGATTCCACTGCAGATAGGTGAGTGCTGGGGTTGTTGTTTTGATCGCTTTCGGGCAGATCAATTGCGAGTGCTTTCGGGGAAAGGCTCTTGGGGGTCGGCGATGGGCGTCAATAGGCGCCCCGAGTAGTCGATGAGCGCACAAAATTTCGTGCCCACCCCCACCAATCCCTATTGCCAATCGAACATCTGATCTCCAGGATTGATGAAAAGTGTAATAGAAATTGAGATTTTTGAGCTTTTTATGCAAATTTTTGCGTGTACTTGATTCAACCAATTCCAACTTCTCCGAAAAAGCTTTTTCTCGATTTCTTCTGCTTAATTTCAATGCAATGCACTCCAGGATTGATAAAAAGTGCAATGAAAATTGAAATCGTTACATTTTTTGGCTGAATTTTGTCGTGTACTTGATTCAATCAATTCCAACTTTTCCGAAAAAGCTTTTCCTTGATTTTTTCCGCTTGATTTTGATGCAATGCACTCCAGGGTAAATGAAAAGTGCAATAAAAATTGAAATTGTTACCCGAAAGTCGCGAGTATAAGTTCTGTTTGGTTTTCGCATGCAAATTGACGGCTGTCTCCGCTGCGGTGTGTCGAGGGTTCGAACCCCGCTGCAGCATAACTTTTTTGCTTTTTAAGAACAATAATAGAAGTAAATTTATTGAGGGTTATAGCAATTTTATGCTGTTATTTGTTGCTCCGGGCGTGGCTCGGCGCGTCCGCCCTGCTCCTCTCCGGTGCTCAGTCTTATGGATCCCTCCCTGGCCTCTTCATCCGGTCAAAGTCCACGTCGACGGTTGAAAGAGATGCTTTCCAGCGTCTTCTTCAACACTATCGTCTGGATGTATCCATGCACATAACAAATAGCAATGGTGATAGGCTGTAGTACCTGTGATAGGTCACCCTGTAGTATCCCGCGCTCCAAGAACAATAATAAAAGTTTATATAACAATAAAAATGTATAAAAACCCAACAAAAGAAAATTCAAAGCAATTAAAGCGAATGTAAATTAAGGCAGAACTTATACTCGGATGAACTTATACTTGAGACTTTAGGGTAGCAAAAATTTGGACTCAAATCGATTTCTAACTTTAAGTTGAAAGCATCCAGGTGGAAGCAGTAATGGAATGGGTGGAATAATGGACTCAATTGTAGAGCTTGTTTTTGTCACTTACTTAAATTTTTCACCATTGTCTCGAGGATTCGCTCTCTTTTGTTGGGCACTGCCAATATTCGAAATCTTTAGACGCCTTCTAAAGTTATGATTTGATCAACTTACCTGGTAATAATAAGACAAGTTTAATGCTAAATTGCTCAAGTTCACAGTTTTTGAAACTTCTGGAAACTTACCTCTTTTTAGCGCCACCAAATTTCCATTCATAGAATAGCCTGCCAGCGAGGATGACCAAGAATAAGGAAAGGATCAGTGTAGGTAAAGGGGTTCGCCATTTTTCATAGACGGTTGTTGGAAGGCATGAATTGGTGGGCAATAAAACGATCTGATCACATTTAATCACTGTTTTCTGTGTGAAAGCAGAAAACGCTTCTCTCTTTAAGGCAGAACTTATACTTGAGACTTTAGGGTACATTTTTCGGTTGAATTTGTCGTGTACTTGATTTAACCAATTCCAACTTTTCCGAGAAAGCTTTTTCTGCTTGATTTCTGCTTTTTCTGCTGCTTAATTCCAATGCAATGCACTTCAGGGTAAATGAAAAGCAGAAATTGAACCGAATTCGACAAAATCATGGCCGAGAGAGGCGGTGATCAAGATTTTGCGGCGAGTGTTGACGAGTTGGAGATTCGAAAAATGAGGCTCGAGCAGGTTAGCCATTGGCCGAAAACAGACGGAGGCTTTTTGAATTAGCATCAGACCAAAATTTGCATTGAATTCTTTAGATGAGAATCGAGAACGCGAGAAATGTCGGCTTTTCGGGCAGCGTTGGAAAAAATTCAAACGAAACGAGCCCGAGTGCTGAAGCTGAGGCGGTAAATTTTAAAAAAAGCCAACAAATTTCATCAACAATCCCTCCTGTGACATCCAAAATTTCCAGAAATCGATTGAAACCGTGGAAGTGGAGACGTTTTCCGGCAATTTACCCAATGATCCTAATTCTGTTGTGGGCAAAGAGCAAGAGGAAGGGGTAAATTTGCTGAAAAACTTTAAAAATTTAAATGCAGTGAATTTGGAGCGTCGAAATTTGCATATTAGAGAGAATTTCAGATAATTTTTAACCTTTTCAGGAAAACCTATTCGATTTGCTGCCGAATGAGCTGGTGACGGCCATTTTTCGAAATTGCACTTTCGGGCAACGCCAACTCAAATGCTCCCTGGTGAATAAATTGGCCAAATTTCCTCTCAAAACCCTAAATTGTGCTCCAGGATCCTAGAAAATTACAAAAGTTTTAAAAGATATCCAGCTAAAAGCCGGAAAAGCAGCCAGTCCTTTACCGAGTAGAAATCGGGTATTCTAAATTTCGAGTTTCCGGTTTCAAGAGCCCGAGAAATCTAAAATGCGCTCCAGAACTCTGGACAATTACAAATCTTTTGAAAGATATTCAGCTAAAAGCCGGAAAATGAGCCAGTCCTTGACCGTGTAGAAATCGGGTATTCTAAATCTCGAGTTTCCGATTTCAAAATCTCTAGAATTCTAAAATGCGCTCCAGAACTCTGGGCAATTACAAAACTTTTAAAAGATATTCAGCTAAAAGCCGGAAAATGCGCCAGTCCTTGACCGTGTAGAAATCGGGTATTCTAAATTTCGAGTTTCCGGTTTCAAAAGCTCTAAAAATCTAAAATGCGCTCCAGAACTTCGAAAAATCATGAAATTTCTCAATTTCCAGATTTGCCGCCGCTTCCACAACATCATCGAGCAGATGACCCCGCGTTTCTTCGATTGGCTCCCAGATGAGGTCGTTTTGCGCATTTTGGAGAGTTTCGGGATCAGAGAACGGGCGAATGTGCTTGCAAAGGTTGGTTTGTTTTGAAAATAGAAAGTCTGGCATGCAAATAGAAATCCTGGCAAAAATCTAGAATTCGAGAAAAAGGTTTGAAACGATTTTTGGTCCATCCGACTCTCGGCTTGTTGTAAAATTTACATAGAACAAAAATTTGCATTTATAATTGCTCTGTGCGTTCCAGGATTTACAAAAAATAACGAATTTTTGCGAGTAAAGGCTAAGAAATTGAAGAAAACGAGGAGTAAAACATCCAACCAATCATAGACGGTACCAATGCAAATTGAATAAAATTGAATTTCTTTTGGGTTGTCCAGTTATGAATGCGCGTTTTTACTATTTGCTAAATTTCTCAAGACATCGAACAGATGTATAGGAGCGTTATATATCATTCAAAAGCTGAAGATCTCCTCGACATTTTGAAATAAAAAAGTTTTTGAATTCATTCAACTTTTTGGGAAAATTGACTGCACAAAGGGAGAGGTGGTTTTCGAAAAAAACCAATTTCAGCTTAGCTATTCCTCAAGTTTTATGGTGTAAAATGACCGCGCAGAAAAGAAAAGGAAAGTAAAGATACTCTGGAATTGTTATATTTTAAAAAAAGTTGTATTGATATATCTATTCGCCAAACATCAAACCGTTAACTCAATTTGAGTGAAGCCAAAACTTGATCCAAAGGCACTCTTCCATTTTTTGGCTACCTCTTCTCCCGAGCAGTCAATTTGCCCAAAAGCTGAACAAATTCAAAAACGTTTTTATATCAAAATGTAGAGGAGATCTTCAGCTTTCGAATAATACTCATATATATCTTTTTCTTGATTTCAGTATCTTGAGAAATTTACAAAATAGTAAAAAACGCGCATTCATAACTGGACAACCCAATACTTGCTTCGTCCGTTACAGGACTCACAAAAATCTATGAATTTTTCCAGGTTTGCAAGCGTTTTCACGATTTGGTGACTCAAGTTGGAGAGGGAATGAGCGACGTCTATGTGCTCAATGTTTTCGAGGAGCACATCTGGGACAACTCGGTTTCGAGGAATAACTCGAATAAGCAGACGTGCGGTTTGAGATTTTTAGAGCTATAAGAGAATTTTAAATGTAAATTAACCAATTTTAAATGTAAATTCACCAATTTTAAATGTAAATCGATCAATTTGAATTTAAAATTTGCATTTAACTTGGGTCATAGCTACTGAAAATTGAAGCAGCCTTTTTAAAGCAGGATTTTAACTTTTACAATCCGGAAATTATGCCATCCGTCAAGCTGGAGCGCACATGAAATGTAGAAACAATTCCCTTGGCACTAACAAGAAAAATGAGTGTTGAGCCCGTCTAAAAGTTCGTAGTTCACAGATCGATTACGGTAGGCTATCCAGGCTTTAGGGATTACCGTAGCTGTTGAAAACTGGGTAAGTTCCGTTATGGATATCACAGCAGGGTTTACCGTAGTTTTTAAGTGATTATCTTCGTTTTCGAAAAGCTGACGGGGCTCCGGGTTTGACTAATTTTAAGCGCTTCTAGAAGCCTTTTAGACTAAAATTTTGTGCCATTCGTCAAATTGGATCGCATAAGAGATACCGGAATACGAAAATCCGCAAAAATTAGTCGTCAAGCTTTTCGGAGATCATTCGTCGAGCTTCTCGAAAAGTTCTCGGCTTAGTTTAAGGCTGAGCTTTTCTTCAAATTCTACCAGACACCAAGCTGGATAGCACAAAAGACATAGAAACTTTTCAATCATTAAAAAAATGGATTTTAGAATTATCCGTCTACCCGACACCGACTCTCTCCAACATGTCTTCAAGTATTTCAAAGCGATGAGCGCCGCGAAGATCTGGTACGAGAGCGCCGATTTCGGGGAAAGGGTGATTGGTGAGTGGAAAAAAAAGGCAAAAAGGTGAAAATCTAAATTTGTAGACAATCTGAGCGATTCACATCTGAAGATGAGCTGCGTCGATGTGTACCCGTATGCACCGGTGAGTTAGAAAAAAAGACTTTTCATGAATTAGTCGAGCTTTTAAAGTCCACAGTTTTGAAATTTTCGTTTTTTCAGCGTTTCAAACATTTTATTGACAGCATTGCGGTAAATCGGAGAACTGTTTTTCCATGAGATTTTCAAATTTCGAAGTTCCGCGCTTTTTCGGGGAAGGAGACTTGGAGATCCTAGGTTTTGAGGGGGAAATCGGTCATTCTGGAACGCACAATGGCCAATTCGTGACTGCAGATAAGAATTAAGCAGCAATTGATTGGAGTTTTTCATTTTGTCGAGTCTCTAGGTTTATTGAGTGCGTAAAATCCGTAGGTACGCCAGAAGCAGCGTTGGACATGGTCCCAGCTTCTGGCCTGACCTGACTTACCCGGTTGGCTCACCCGACACTCGAATTTCCAGGTAGAAGTGCTCGATTACCTCGAGGAGAAGATCCCGCAGCTTGAAGCTATCACAATGCGGCCACACGGACCAACGCTGTGGAATGGAGTCCCGATGACACAGATGCCCCAATTTCAACACTTGAGAACCTTGATCATCGATGGATTTGAAATCGGTAAGCGGCGATCTGGAACACACGCAAGCTAAAACTGAAAAGAAATTTACGAAAAAGCTATTTTTGGAAAATTCTTGGTGTTGTAGTTGAGTTGCCGGACTCGAAGTAAACCAATTCTTGAAATATTAAACTGGGAAGCAACGAAATTTGCCAAATTCCCCTTTCCAGACAGTTCGATCAAATTCCCGCCGAATGTCACCACTTTTGACTACTCGTTTCGGAGCAACAACGGCGAAACCCCGCCGTGGATGCTCGTCATGCCGAAGTTGGCTCATGTAAGTTAATTGAATCGAACTCAAAACTTTTAAAGCAAAATTTCGATCAAAATTGCCAATCTGGATGTCATGCTAGCTTTTAAAAATGTTTTTTTTGGCTGTTTAATCTATGGAAAAGTTTGGCATATTCAGTTGACTTATATTGACTTATATTGACTTATAACTATAGTGCTGCAACCCCCATCCCTTCCCCACCCACTTTTGGGAATGGGGAAGGGGCCAATCTCCCCTTCCCCACCGTTCCCGCCACCCAAAAGTGTGTAGACACCACCCGCTCACTTTTGGGTGGATGGAGAAGGAGTCGCACATCCGCGCGAAATAAGGCAAAAAAACGTTCTCTATCAGAATTTCACGTTTGAATATCCATTCGACGCAGAAAATTGTGCTGAATCGAATGGTGAAGAAATTATCGAAATCCGTCTGACTCGATTTTTTTAAAACGCCTTTTATCGAAAAAAAACGGACTTTTAGAATCAACACAATCAACTACAATCCTAAGCTTCGCTGGTCGTTTCGATCAATTCGCTGTTTGATGAGCTTCCGGATGTTTGGCGTGTTCACCGATCGATGTCTTCCTTTTTTCGGCTTCTCCTTGACGTTTCCTTTCTTTTGCAATTGTTTGGCAGGCCGTTGAACAGTTCTGATGTTGGTTTTAAGCTTTCGCGAGATGACCGTCTTCGACTCTCGAGCTTTCAAAAGCATGGCGATCGCTTCTCGATGAGGGCAAGCTTGCATTTGTAAAGATACACATTGAATGCTATGCACCATTCGAAAGAGGAAAAAAACTGGACAAAATTCATGTTTTACACAACGCAAAAGGATACTTTTAAATAGCATAAAAATTAGTTCAAAGAGACGCGACAATACTTTTCTCGGACCCTGTACAATCAACTAGCTCGCCGCGACCAACTTTCGGTGGCTCGTTCTCAGCGTGGTCGAAAGATTGCGCCCTCAAAACCGATAACTTTTGTGTGGACGTGTGCAAAGATCATTTTCATACCAAAAAAATAAAAATTGATCCACTCTGCGAAGACTTGATGCCTTTTTAAGTTGAAAATGATGTTTTTTGACTTTCTGCCCGCTAAAACGTAGACAATCAATGGATCTATTGACAATCTATTGACAATACGCGGACAATCTCGGGCGTGTTTTTAGTTTTACATGCTTAGGGAGGATTATTAAAGTTAAAACAAAGCAAAAAATGCCTTTTGGGCTTGTCTCGAATTCGCCACTTTTTCCGCGCTAATAGCACAGAAAGAAAATTAATTAGCAAATTAGTTACTGATTCTGGCTTAGGTGTTTGTAGGTGTTGTGGGTAGCAAAATTTTGGGTACATGTTGATAGCTTAAAAATCGTTTACCGGCAACTAATTTTTAGTTTTACGTGCTTAGGGAGCTAAAACAAAGCGTAGGAAGATAAAACAAAGCAAAAAACCGCATTTTGGGCGTGTCCCGGGATTGTCGGATTCGTGTCCAGAGATTGTCCGTACGATTGTCCCGAGATTGTCCACGTTTTAGCGGGCAGAAAGTCAAAAACATCATTTTCAACTTAAAAAGGCATCAAGTTTTCGCAGAGTGGATCAATTTTTATTCTTTTGGTATCAAAATGATCTTTGCACACGTCCACACAAAAGTTATCGGTTTTGAGGGCGCAATCTTTCGACCACGCTGAGAACGAGCCACCGAAAGTTGGTCGCGGCGAGCTAATTGATTGTAAAAGTGCGTTTTTTTCGATAAAAGGCGTTTTAAAAAAATCGAGTCAGACGGATTTCGATAATTTCTTCACCATTCGATTCAGCACAATTTTCTGCGTCAAATGGATAT
Source organism: Mesorhabditis belari (assembly GCA_958450365.1). NCBI lineage: Eukaryota > Metazoa > Nematoda > Chromadorea > Rhabditida > Rhabditidae > Mesorhabditis > Mesorhabditis belari. The sequence continues at coordinate 1,218,511 of CAUEEP010000911.1, forward strand.
TCAAACGTGAGATTCTGATAGAGAACACCATTTCGCGCGGATCTGGGTGGCATTGCCGCGCGGATGTGGGTGGGATTGCCGCGCGGATGTGGGTTGCCGCGCTATACTCATAACCTAAAATATTCAAAACCATGAAATTTCTCGCGAAAATCTGAAATCAATTTTTCAATTTGGATGTCACAAAAGCTTTTGCACAAGTTTTCAAGAACAGATTGCAAAAAAATAACCAGCTGATTTTTGTTGACTACGAGTTCACTCGAAAATTCGAATTTTTTTTGCCAAATCAAATAAACCAAACTTTCCTTAATCCTGGATCGCACACTACTGTGTTTTTATATTTTCCAATATTTTATAGCATTTTAATTTTTGCAGATGCCCCTCCTCGAGTTCATCAGTCTCTCTCACGTGCGCATCAACACTGTCCACGATTTCGTCGCTTTCATCCAGTTCCTCGGGCCCGATTTCCTGCCGCATCTAAAATTCTTGGTCAGTAGATGGTTATTTTTGATAATTTCAAAATCTAGGTACTGAAATTCTGCAAATTCCCGAGTTTTGGCAACAAACATTGGGCCGATGGGCAAACCGAGAGGAATCGTCACCGAAGGCTGCTTGCGAGAGAAAGACAACAAGAAGAAGGTGAGCGAAGAAACACCGGCCCTTTGGCTAAAATTTTACAGCTACAGGATTACGGTAGCCTTTTAGGGTACCGTAAATACTGTAATAGTACCCCACCCCCCTCGTACAGTCGCGTAGTCGCAAAAGTTTTTTAACATTTCATTTTTTTCAAAGCGCCCGTACTTTCAAAAAACGCGTTTTTGGTATCAAAAATAGCTGAAATTCAGGGCTATTTTTGCTTTGAATTTTTGAACGAGTTTTTCTCGACACTGGTTTAAGTTACAATGCGCGCTTAGATATCAAAAAATAGCCCTGAATTTCAGCTATTTTTTGATACCAAAGTGCGCATTGTAGCATAAACCAGTGTCGAGAAAACTCATTCAAAACTAGACTACGCAACACTCCGCACCGTCATTATGGGGGTGGGGTACTATTACAGTATTTACGGTATGCTAAAACTGTCAAATTCTTGCCCAGTGCCCTCGATTAGCTATAGAAACGTGAAAAAAGACTTACAAAGACTAATTCTTTTTATTTACAGTATTTTTATTTATTTACGGTACTATTACAGTATTTACAGTATATTTTAAAGCTCGAGTCAGAGTTATGATACCTTTTCTCAAGTGCATTTTTGAGAAAACCTTCGCTCAACAAATCTGAAATCTTTTTTAACCAAAAAGTCAGGGTCCAGCTTGAGTATTGCCCAACCATGCTAGGTTGGAGCTAGGTCCTCTAAGCTAGGTCGGAGCCTGGCCTGAAGTCAGGTCCAGCTTCTGCGACAGGACTAGACTTCAGGTATGTCACGAAGCTAGGTTAGAACCGGTCTGAAGTTGGCAGGGGCGCTACAAACTACAAAAATGCCGAACTGTCACACTATAAACGCTTCTAACTTGCTTCAAATCTACCGGATTAACATGGTCGATAGCTAAAAAAAAGAGAATCTCAAGAGTTTTCGAATAGACCAAAGCACACCCAAAAACATCAACGCTAAAGAAATTTACAGTGGCTTGTAGTCCTGACTCGAAATGGAGCGTACTCGCGCGTAGTCGAAGCCATCGAAGAGACTACAAACCGCTGTAACGTACTTTAGCGTTAATGTTTTTTGGTTTGCTTCGGTCTTCGAAAGCTCTTGAGATTCTCTTTTTTTGAGCTATAGAGCATGTCAATCCGATAGATTTAAAGCAATTTAGAAGCGGCTGTATTTTGCGTGTGTAGTTGTAGTGTCTAGTCTGAAGTCAGATCAGTCAGATCAACATCCAGGTTCAACTTGCCATACTTCGGAGCATATGATCTACATACTAACTGGACACTAGGGTCTAGTCAGGTCAGGCAAAGCCAAAAGGGCCCTGGTCTGGTTCGGACTGGCTCAAAGCTGACCTGGTTCGGACTGGCTCAAGGCTGACCTGGTCCGACCTCCTTGGTTCTTAACCAGGCCTATACTAAAATGTGTCTAGGCCCAACTCTGAGCCGGATCTTGTACGTCCTGGCTGGATCCGAGCCTAAATAAAATGCTTCTGACCTGAGACTGGCATTGAAGAAAGATTTTTGTTTAGAAGAGGAAGAAATCGTGCCGCAAGTGTTGACAGACGATTTTATTCCACCAGTTCTGCCGGATCTCGAGCAGTACACAACCACTCGGCCATTCGGTCTTCAATGGTTAAAAATCGAGTTGTGCGATGGAAGTCTCGCCGAATTGTTGTCCGTCTTCACCAGTATTTGCCAGTAAGTGAATTACCTAGCTTTTTCGATAGCCAATTCAGCTCAAGAGGCTTGGTATTGTAGCAGTTGGGTAATTGAACCGGGTTCTTTTTAAACTACACTTTTTCATAGAGTTATTGCTTAGGATTTATTGTTAATCAACCACAAATGCCTCCGGTTTAGTTACCCGACTTGTACCGCAAAGGTTCTTTATGATTTTTTGAACTCATTTTCTCCATTTCCAGCAATCTCACCATGGTCCTGCTGAGCGTCATCGCCGATCTGGAATACTTACGAGACATCAATACAGTGGCGCCAATTCTCGAGCAACGCCGCATCTGGACTCACCTTAGTTTTCTCACCAAGGCCCCAATCGATTACCCGATCAGCCGGTGAGTGAAAAATCGCATTTTTTTAAGAATTCTGGATATCACTACAATCTTTTGGAGGAAAGCTAAAAGCCTCCGTTGTTTTTGGAAAAACACATGTCAACAATTTCTTTATGTCATCGAAAATTTGGATTTTAAACAATTTTCCTAAAATTTAAAAAATTAAATCTGATTCCTGGAAGGCACAATATCTTTTAAGGCTCTTGAAAATGTGAGAATTTTAGATCACCATTCCGGAAGATTCTCCCGTCGCCTTCGCTTTTCGGGTTGGTTTTCGCGTTTTATGGTTTGGTTCCAATATGGTTCAGATAGGGTTCGAATATGGTTCAGATAGGGTTCGAATATGGTTCAGATAGGGTTCGAATATGGTTCGAATATGGTTCCAATATGGTTCCAATATGGTTCAGATACGGTTCCAATATGGTTCAGATAGGGTTCGAATATGGTTCCAATATGGTTCAGATAGGGTTCGAATATGGTTCAGATAGGGTTCGAATATGGTTCAGATAGGGTTCGAATATGGTTCAGATAGGGCTCGAATATGGTTCAGATAGGGTTCGAATATGGTTCAGATAGGGCTCGAATATGGTTCAGATAGGGTTCGAATATGGTTCAGATAGGGTTCGAATATGGTTCGAATATGGTTCCAATATGGTTCCAATATGGTTCAGATACGGTTCCAATATGGTTCAGATAGGGTTCGAATATGGTTCCAATATGGTTCAGATAGGGTTCCAATATGGTTCCAATATGGTTCAGATAGGGTTCGAATATGGTTCAGATAGGGTTCGAATATGGTTCGAATATGGTTCGAATATGGTTCGAATATGGTTCCAATATGGTTTAAAGCCGTTTCTGGATGGCACACTAGAAAACTCAGCAAAAATGTTTCTAGAATCACCACGAAACTGGAGGCCTCATTTGCTGACGATCCACATTTCTTCAAGACCTACTTGCTTGGCGGGAAATGGCATCGGGTGCATGAGGTAACACGAGGGCAAAAAGTATTCAAAAATTCATTTCAAAAGATCATTTCAAAAGACCAAAATCCAGGATAAATGTAAATTTCTCGTCTCTATTTTGGTAAAGATAAGGGGAATATAGTATAAAACGATTTTATTCTATTTATATTCATTAATTCTAGCTTAAATCTACAGGGTGCGCCATAATTGTCGCAACAAGGTATCACGCGCGTTCAAGGACAATAACTCGTTGATTTAAGCTTCTTTTCTGGTTTCTTTTTGTGTTTTTCTTTAGAATATAATTGAAACTTTTTTCTTATAAAAGAATGAATTTATAATGGCTAGATCATCGACAATCGATCATCGAATTGCACAAGCGAGGAGTCTCGGCGCCGGAGATTCATAAGCGTCTTAAACTCGACAGAAGTGTCATTTTCCGCACTATTCAACGCTATAAAACTACGGGAAAAATTGCTGATGTAACAAGAAGCGGTAGACGCCGAACTGTCGACACAAAGAAGCAGTAGACGCCCAACTCTCGTCCAAAGAAGCGGTTGACGCCAAACTGTCGCCCAAGAAAGCAGTAGACGTCCAACTGTCGTCCAAGAAGCGGTAGACGCTCAACTCTCGTCCAAAGAAGCGGTTGACGCTCAACTGTCGCCCAAGAAAGCAGTAGACGCCGAACTGTCGTCACAAAGACAAACATCAAGCGAGTGAGGGACCGAATTCGAAAGAAGCCAAACCAGTCGGCAAGGCAAATGGTAAAGAAGATGGCGATTTCAAGCACCTCATTGCGTCGGATCCTCAAAAATAAGCTCAAACTTATTGCTTACAAGAAAAACAAGGCTCAACTTCTTTCGAATACCGCCAAAAGCAAGCGAAAATTGTGAGCAAATCAGTTATTGATGCGCTTCAATGGAATTGACTATCATAATATCTTGTTCACAGATGAAAAGATATTTACCGTTGAAAGCCTTTTTAACAAGCAAGATGATCGAGTATGGGCCAACTACAATGCTACGGTTTCTCAAAGTGAATATCCAGCTTCGAAGTGTGGGAAGAGCTCGATTCAACCTATTTGGTCGCCACCGTTGACGCCTTTCCGAAACGCCTGCGAATGTTAATGCGAATGGTGGCCGATTTGAATTCGATAGTTGCTTTATAATTGTTAATGTACAATAAATGTTATTCAGTTAAAAAATTGTCTTTTTTGCTGTTGTCTGCCTTAAAATCAGAACTTGTTGTGACAATTATGGCGCACGATAGTAGTAGGCGCATTATAGTAGATTCTAGCTTCAAAACTAGCTTCAAACTAAGCTAAAAAAAGTCAATGATGAAATAAGGGGTCAAAAAATCAATTTGCATATTAACTTGTTGGCGGGGAAAGATACGGAAGTACTTGAAATTGAGAAAGAAAGAAAACGAAAAACATTTGACGTCTTTTTCCAGGTGAAGCTCATCTCTTGCCCGGCAGCCAGCAACGAATTTATCGAGCACATTTCGGAGGTGAGATTTCAGCTTTTTTCAACTCCATTGACTTGAAGAGAACTGAAATTTTACAGTTTTTTCAATCACTGGAAATCTCCGGTTCTCGGAAATACGGGTCTTTTCATCTTTTCATAGTGAAAAGCTATCATGTGCAAAGCCTACAGCCAATTCAATTCTTTTTCACATCTAAATTCTGTAACTCTCCAATGCAACCACGAGAATTTTTTGCGAATACATTGGGTGTAGAATTCGTAGTAAAATTACAACCAAATTTTGGGTTAGTTTTGATTTTGATTTTTCGATCCCAAGAATTTGGGCATAGTGACCTGCAAAGCAAACCGGCTCACCGCTACTTTCCCTTACGGTTTTCAAAAGAGAAGTCCCTTACCAGAGGGGTAAGATGCTGTGCTGTTTTTCCCTGAGATTTTCAAATTTCAAACTTCAGCGATTTCTCGGGGAACCAGACTTGGAGATCCTAGGTTCTGAGGGTAAAATCGGTCATTCTGGAACGCACAATGGCCTTCAGACTTCAGAAAAGAAATGAGCAATGAAAACCAAACAATTCTGGAATGAGGAATCGAGTTCAAGCCTTTTACTCGGTTCAAATTTAGCTTGTTTTCAAAAATTGCCTTAAAATCGATTATTCTGGAGGTCACCAATTTTCGACTTTGAACCAAAATTGAGCAAAGAAGAGCAATGCTGGGATGAGGAAACGAGTTCAAGCCTTTTACTCGTTCAAATTTAACTAGTTTTCCAAAATTTTCTAAAAATCGGTCATTCTGGAGCTCACAACACCTAAAAATTCAAAAATTAGACAATTTTAACATTCGAAACCAGACCCGAATTTTCGAGAAAAACGAAATTTTTCCTGATGACAAAACGAGACTTTAGAATGCGAAATTCTTGCGCAAACTGACGGTGATCCGGTGTCGGAATGTTGATGAGGACGGAATGGGGCATTTCGTGGAGAATATCCAGAATCGACAGAGGGATTTGACGGTGAGAGTGATACAGAGTCATAGTAGTACAAGACACTCGAGCTACAGTACACCTATAGACGTAGAATGGAAGGCTTACCGTTTTTGACCACTCAAAACAACGTTGTGCCTTCCAGATCACTTGGAAACGAGACAAACTTCGCTCGCGACCCTCCGGCTTTTATCTGCACATGTGCACGAATCGCGAGAAATTAGAAGGGAAAACGATGAGATTCAAGACAAAGGTTTGATTTTGCGCAGAAAATGTCGAATGACCTCCAGTTTAGACTTTCCCGGAAGGAGATGGCGAAGAGGTGGTCGTGATCGGTCGAGAAAGCAACATAGTCATCTCGTTGAGGGTAAGTGAAATTGAAGCTGAATTTCAAGTTTTTCTATGGTTGAGTCGAAGCTGTGCCTTCCAGATGGCACAAATAATTGCTTGGTTTTACAAAAAACTAGCTCAAAACCATTTTCAGGACTGGGACGAGAACGACGCGGGCCGACTGGTGAGCATCTGTGTGCGGACGCCATTCAGGTAAACAAATAGATACCAAACCTCGTAGATTTTCAAGGGCACCTTTTAGAAACTAGGGAAAGCATTAGGAATACTGTAGCCTGCTTTCTAAAAGGTGCGCTAAAAGGAATAGTTTTATTTTCTAGCTTTTCTAAACATCAAAATTCCAGCGAACGCCGAAAGGAGGAGCTCCGCCTCAAAGCCGAGCAAGAAAAGCGAGAAGCAGAGGAGAAGAAAGCATTGATGGAGTTGAGGGAAGAGTTGACGAAAGAACCACCGAGCTACACACCCCCGCCACCACCCGAGAACGAGATCGTGCAAAGAACAGGCTCACCAAGCACGGAAACAAATGCTCATAATGAACAGGCCAGCGAATTGGAAGGCACAGGAGCCATAGGGACCGAACCGGGGAGCATGGCTGTCGAAGTGTCCTCTCAAGAACAGCAACCGGTCGATTCCCAGCTCAAGCAGTCAAGCTCGATCCTTGGCTCGAATGCTGAGGATTTAGCTACAGAACCTGCGCTCCAGATCGACGATCAAAACCAAGAGATTGGCGAAAATCCACCGGAGGAGTCAGAAATCGACGCCGAGTCGTCGGAGCCAAATTCGGCGAAACTCGAAAACCTTGAAACCATTGTTTTCCATTGAAATTTATCTCAATGACTTCCAGATATGCTGTCTACCCTAAGAAAAATGATAGATTCTAAAAAATAAGGCCCAAATCCTTGTCGAACTAATTTCCTCAATCTAGAAGCATCTAGAAGCATCGAATAGCAAAAAAAACAAAAATTCTCTCTCACAAATATTTGGATTAGCTTCAGAATTTGCATTTACGGCATTTTTGTATAAATTTTGTACCAATTTTTTGGTTTTTTAGTTAATTTTTGTAATTTTTGTAATTTTTGTAATTTTCTAGTCTCTTTCTCGAAAAATGTGTTAAAATTTCCCCTTTTTAGTCAAAACTTTTTGGCAATTTTTGGCAATTTTTGTTATTTTTTATTTTTTGGGGTGTTTCTCGGAAATTTTAGTAAATTTTAGCCTTTTTGGTTTGTTCGTTTCTCTCAATTACCGCTCAAAAGCTTTACAAATATTTGACTTTGTCCTAAGAATTCATTTGTCAATATTGTCTATTTCATCTATTTCAATTTTTATATTTTACTTTTCATTATGTCTATTTCTTTGTCATATCTCAATTTTCTTGCAATTTGCATAATTTTTTCTAGTTTTTATCAAGTCACAGCAAAATAAAGCGTAAAATGTCAAAAAAATTAAAAACTTTGGCGGTGGCGGGGATCGAACCCGGGACTGGACCCGGGACCGTTCGCCTTGGAACCAAACACACTACCACTTGGCCACAAAGCAACAGTGTTAGAAATTGTATATTTTTACATTTTCAAGTACTGTGACATCCAGAACGGCCAGAACTCATCGAAAACTGGAATTCTGATGTCGTTTGGTTAAAAAAATTTGGGTGGTTAAAAATTCAAACACATTTTCATTGAAAGTATTGCAAATTTCGATAATTTTGGGCTTTTCTAGTACTGTGATATCCAGGATCGACAAAATACATCAAAAAACTGAAATTTGGTGTCAAATTTTGGTGGAAAACCTTACAAGTCGTTTAAAACCAAAGAAAACCCGATATTCAAGGGTTTAATGAAAAGGAATGAAAGGAAAAACGTCATCTCAAATGAGCCGATACGGGTGCTGTACTTTTGATAATTCTCTAACATGGCGTAAAATGTTAAAAAATTAAAAACTTTGGCGGCGGCGGGGACCGAACCCGGGACCGTTCTCCTTGAAACTAAACACACCACCACTTGGCCACAAAGCAACAGTGTTAGAAATTGTATATTTTTACATTTTCAAGTACTGTGATATCCAGAACCGCCAGAACTCATCAAAAAATGGAATTCTGAGGTCGTTTGGTTAAACAAATTTGGGTGGTTAAAAACCTTAACACATTTCATTGCAAATTTCGATAATTTTGGGCTTTTCTAGTACTGTGATATCCAGGATCGACAAAAATCATCAAAAAACTAAAATTCCGTGTCAAATTTTGATGGAGAACCTTGATTGCTCGAAAAAACATAACAAAATCCTTTATAACTATGGAAATCCTGATAATATATGTGTTAATGTAGAGAAAAGTATTCAAATTTGTGTCACTTCTTTCTCGAAAGGCCTCTTCGCTTTCCAATTCCGGTATTTGTCAATGAGCGATTGCAAGCGTTCCATCGAGATTCGCTCCGGTTTCGACGAGGAGATCGATGAGGGGTAGAGAGGTTGCTGAAAAGGCAATTTTCATTAGAAATCCAAATGGATTTGCGTAATTGAACCAAAGCTATGATTCCTTAGCCTAATCTGCAAATACCACCTTGCTAGTCGACCTAATTTGATCCAATGTTTAAATCACAAACCGGTTCAGCTTTCGAATTGGGTAATTGAACCAAAGCTATTTGTACTCTTGAGTTTTAGATTTTCGGTGAGCCGATACGGGTGCTGTACTTTTGATAATTCTCTAACATAGCGTAAAAGGTCAAAAAATTAAAAACTTTGGCGGTGGCTGGGATCGAACCCGGGACCATTCGCCTTGGAACCCAACACACTACCACTTGGCCACAAAGCAACAGTATTAGAAATTGAATATTTTTACATTCTCGAGTACTGTGATATCCAGAACCGCCAGAACTCATCGAAAAATGGAATTCTGATGTCGTTTGTTTAAGAAATTTGGGTGGTAAAAAATTCAAACACATTTTCATTGGAAGTATTGCAAATTTTGGTAATTTTGTTCTTTTCTAGTACTGTGGCATCCAGGATCAACAAAAATCATTGCAAAACTAAAATTCCGTGTCAGATTTTGGTGGAAAACCTTACAAGTCGTTTGAAACCAAAGAAACCCCGATATTCAAGGGTTTAATGAAAAGGAATGAAAGGAAAAACGTCATCTCCAGTGAGGAGAATGGGATCTTTGGCGGAAAAGCTTAAAACAAACGTCAAACTTCAGGGATTCAGTGCGCCAGAAAGGGTGCGTTTTCGGATCAAAGAATAAATTACGCTTATACACTTAATTAGGCAGATTGTGTACCTTCTACACAAAAATTAAAAACACAAAGTCCTTGGCGCACTCGAGTTTTTCTCTTTCTAAAATATGGTTCAGGTTGTAACGCTAGCTATCGACGGAATCGAAAACTCGTAAACACACAGGGTCTACTGGACCGAAAATGGGATTTTTAGGCGTTCTGGAACGCACGTCAACTATTTCCATCAACAGCACACGAAAAACCAGTAATTTCGGGATCATGAACCATGAATACCCTTATTGACCCACCGGTGCGTTGTTAAATCGAAAGCGCAGCCGATCGAAAACCTCTTGCGTTGAGTGAATCGGCGAAATGAAAAGGAGAAGCGAGGAAACGAGAACGATCATCACACAGCTTTCCCTCATCGTCGATCGCATTTTTGGCTTGAAAGTGTGTGGGTGTGGGACCTGGAATTGGAGACTGGGCAACTTATTGAAAACATTTGAACAATAGAAGTGCATGGAAAGCAATTTTTGGCAATCCTGGGACACAGTCTAGCAAATGAATTGAGAAGAATATCAATAGGAGTGAAATGAGCATTTGATAGAGTTAGCATTCGAGATGGAGCGCATTCTAAGAAAATTCAAAACGCAAAGAAGGTTCTGACTTAAAAATTGGCTGATCTGGAGTGCACACGGATTATCTAGATAGAAAAAAAAGGCTCGAACACGTGACCCCTTATTTTTAATTCTCTGACGCCAAAATTTCACCCAAATCCATCCACGGATGGCTGAGATTGAAAAACAGCGACTGACAGACGGAAGCGCTAAACTTTTAGATATAAACAGCAAAAAAAAGGTCAAAAATTTTAAACTTTGGCGGCGGCGGGGATCGAACCCGGGATCATTCGCCTTGGAACCAAACACAATACCACTTAGCCACAAGGCAACAGTGTTAGAAATTTAATATTTTTGCATTTTTGAGTACTGTGATATCCAGGACAAACAAAAATTCATGTAACAAGCCATTTTATGAGCGGAGAAACTTCAAAACAACTCGATCATTGTTATTTTGAGTTCACTTCAAAAAAATCAATTGTCTTCATTAATGGGAAGTTTATTCATTCAGAAAGCATCAAGCTGCCACTCAGGGGAAATAATTCAGTAACTTTCGCACGTCTTAGAATAGATCGGGATAAAGGGGGTGATGGGGGTGGAGGTGTTAAAAAATTGATGAGTGATGGGAAAGAGAATAGAAAAATGGGGCATCCGGTCACTTTTTTCTATTTCAATACATATTGTGATATCCAGGATTCGAGAATATTTGAAAGAAATATATGGGAAAAGCAAAGAAAAATGAGAAACGAGTGTGAACAAGAAATTTGCGGAGAGAAAAAATGAGATCCTCGATTAATCAGGGCAATCAACTCTGAGATTCATACTTTTGAGTGATTTTTTTCTAAAATCTGGAGGGCACACGGTGAAAAATCTGGTGAAAAAGTGGAAAATGAAGGTAATTGAGGCTTTGGAAAACCGAATTCGAACGCTTGATTGAATATTTTTATCATTAAATGCAAACTTGGTTTTAAATTTTAGATTTTAAAAAGTTAAATTCAAATTTCGCCGCTGTGCGCTCCAGATTGAAGGGCTATCGATTTTGACAATAAAAAAGTTTAATCTAAACCAGTTTACGGCTCAGTACTTTTTTTAATCCGGTAGCCACTTCGTGAATTGTTCCTTTAAGCTAAAATGGGGCTTTAATAATCTCCGTGCCCTCCAGGACAATCAAATTTTTACTCAAAAACTTCGAATCCCGAAAATTAAGCAAAATTTTGACTTCAACGCTGTGAGCGAGTTTTGGTGAGGTTGCTCTGCCTCCGCAATAAATTAGCGGCTAATTTCTGCGAGTTGCCCTCCAAGAAAGAGATTCTCTTTGTGGATTTCGCTTATTTATGAATATCACGTAATGTTTGGAGCTGAGGAATATTTTAGCCAAGTGGAATAATTGCGGGGATTTTCCTGTGGAATAATGCGGATGAGTAAATGTTAGTGGTTGGAGTGGGATTGATGAAAAAAAAGTGCTTGCTACTCAAAGATTGGAAGGCGAGGAAAGAGGAGGATGTCATTTGGGAGGAGTGGAGAGCAGCTGGAGAGGGCGGGAGGCGGGGTGTTTCCCCTCAGTTCGAAAGTTAATTCAAGAGTTTTCAATCCGTTAAGCGCCTGTAAGCCCGGTCTAGGTCTATACTCTGCTTGATACAGGTACTTTTGAGAGACTAGGCCAGAAGCCAGCCCCAGAAGGTGTATGCTGAACACGTCAGGTCCTTCAGGTCATCAGGTCCTCCTTCAGGTCATCAGATCCTCCTTCAGGTCATCAGGTCCTCCTTCAGGTTGTCAGGCCCTCCTTCAGGTTGTCAGGTCCTCCTTCAGGTCATCAGGTCCTCCTTCAGGTCATCAGGTCCTCCTTCAGGTTGTCAGGTCCTCCTTCAGGTCATCAGGTCCTCCTTCAGGTCATCAGGTCCTCCTTCAGGTTGTCAGGTCCTCCTTCAGGTTGTCAGGTCCTCGTTCAGGTTGTCAGGTCACGAAATTTTGTGACGACGAAGCAGGGTGGGGTCCAGATTGAAAAATGGGAGGTCGTCAGGTCCTCCTTCAGGTCATCAGGTCCTCCGTCACTCATCGAAAAATGGAATTCTGATGTCGTTTCGTTAAAAAAATGGGTGGTTAAAAATTCAAACACATTTTCATTGAAAGTATTGCAAATTTCGATAATTTTGGGCTTTTCTAGTACTGTGATATCCAGGATCGTCAAAAATCATCGAAAAACTGAAATTTGGTGTCAAATTTTGCTGGAAAACCTTACAAGTCGTTTGAAACCAAAGAAAACCCGATATTCAAGGGTTTAATGAAAAGGAATGAAAGGAAAAACGTCATCTCAAGTGAGGAGAATGGGATCTTCACTCTTTTTCCACACAACTTAGCCCCAATTATACTTGATGAGGTGAAAATAGTTTCTGCAAGAGAATCGAGTATGAGAAATGAGAAATGAGAAATGAAGGGCAAAAATATAAATGAATCGGTCAGAGATCCGGTTTTGCAATGGAAAAATGAGACTTTGAGGCTCTAGATAACTTCTGTGCGCTCCAGGAGAGCCAAATTTTAGCGAGGAAAAAATTAATCTTCAAAGCTAACCAACAATTGGCGCCAAACTTGTAAACTAGTTTTTGGCGTAAAATATTTTTCAGTTTTCCAAAAAATCTACTTCACGCAAACTTTTGTGCGTTCCAGAAAAGCAAAAAATTAAGTCCTTAATTTAATTGAACCCGTTGACCCGGCTGGGCAAATGGCCAAATGACTTCAGGCGTTTTTCTCGGGTTCACCGTGGAAACCCATCCACTTTTCTTTCTCATTTCGCCAATCTGGAAAACACAACGAAAGTTTGGCGAAGAAAGTGAAAGAAATTCGACAAAATGAGTTTTCGTCTTTGACCCCGGTTTATTTGCCCAACTAACGGGTGGGAAAAAGAAAAAAATCACGTGAAGAATATCAAATTAAGAAAGAAATTTCAGAAATGTGACTCAAAACAGATAAAATTGAACCTGATGATCCAGGAACGGAGAAGTTATGGTCGGTTTAGTTACCCTGTTGGTTGGTCAAAGTTGGTCAAACTGTCAAAGTAAGTTCAGTAACCCAACATTTTTAAATGTTATTTCATCCAAATTTTTTGAATCCAATCACCCCAGTGCCTTCCAGGACCGACTATTTTCTCAAAAGTTTTAAATTTTCGCTATAAATTTTCGCACAAATTCACCCCGGTTTAGTTACCCAATTTTTGCCGAAATTTCTTTAAATTCATTCTAGGATTTTTCGATTGAATTCAGCTCAATGCGTTCCAGGATCAACAACTCCCACAAAAAAACACAATATTTTCTGAAAAAATTGTTGTAAATTGCCTCGGTTCAATTACGCAGCCTCGGCTTGTTTTCTCGAATTCTTCGGTAGACTCGTTTACCCGAAAAGACAAAAACTCAAAGAAATGTGACTCAAAACAGATAAAATTAAACCCAGGAAGGGAGAAGGTGCAGGAAGGGAAGATCCAGGAAGGGAGAAGTTGCGGTCGGTTTAGTTACCCAACTGCCAAAGTTGATTCAGAAACCCAACATTTGCAAATGTTATTTTTTTCAAATTTTTTGAATCCAATCACCCCAGTGCCTCCCAGGACCCACTATTTTCTCAAAAGTTTTAAATTTTTGCTATAAATTTTCGGACAAATCCACCCCGGTTTAGTTGCCCAATTTTGCCAAAATTTCTTTAGATTCATTCTAGGATTTTTCAAATGAATTCAGCTCAATGCGTTCCAGGATCAACAACTCCCACAAAAAAACACAATATTTTCTGAAAAAATTCTTGTAAATTGCCTCGGTTCAGTTACGCAGGCTCGGCTTGTTTTCTCGAATTCTTCGGTAGACTCGTTTACCCAAAAAGGGTAAACGTAAACGAAAAGGGTATTTTCCCTTAATCTACTCGTTTTTTAATCGTCACTGCGATTTCTGAGCGCTTATAAACGAGTTAAAGCGGAGACTAGAGAGCTCATTGGGGTTCTTTAGCCTCGTGATGAGAATGAGCCCATAAAACGCACAAATCACGAAAACTCAAAATTCTGAGGGATTTTTCGGCAATCCTGTAGCGCACACCACTAAATGATCACTTGTTCGGAAGAAGTTGCCAAAAAATTTTCGGACAACCTTTGCAGCTTATTCAATTGCCCAATTTAGCCCCCTTTTCGTCAAAAAAATTGCATGTCCCCGAGCAATTCGATTATTTTTCGACCGAAAATGTTCCCCGAATTAATGATTCTAAGCGATTAAGTGTTTCTGATGAGCAAATTTGAGCAAATTTGGGACGCAAAGTTAATTGAGGCCAAAAACAGACCAAACAGTGGTCAAAAACACGTAAATGCATAGGGTCTAGTGCACCGAAAATGGTTTTTTTTGGTTCTGGAGGCAAATGACAATATCTAATCAAGGTTGAACAGAAAAAGTGCCTTTTCTAGAAAATGGTTCACATTGAAACGCTGGCTATCGAATCGAATCGAAAACTCGCAAAGACACAGGGTCTAGTGGACCGAAAATGGGATTTTTAGGCGTTCTGGAACACACCTCAACTATTTCCATCAACAGAAACGAGTAATTTCGGGATCCGAAAAAAGTGGGTGAGTGAATTCGGTGAAATTTCACAAATTTTAGCGGGAAGAAAGCTGTTTGACGCACAAAAATGGCAAAAATTAGGAAAACCGTCTAGTGGGTGACCGATTTTTGGTTCTAGTGGACCGAAAATGGGATTTTTAGGCGCTCTGGAACGCACGCAACGCAGAACGCAACTATTTCCATCAGCAGCACACGAAAAGTCAGTAATTTCGGGATCATAAACCATGAATACCCTTATTGACCCACCGGTGCGTTGTTAAATCGAAAGCGCAGCCGATCGAAAACCTCTTGCGTTGAGTGAATCGGCGAAATGAAAAGGAGAAGCGAGGAAATGAGAACGATCTTTCACACAGCTTTCCCTCATCGTCGATCGCATTTTTGCATTGAAAATAGGATTTTTTGGGGTTCTGGAGGGCACATGACAATATCTAATCAAAGTTAAGCAAAAAAAGTGCCTTTTCTGGAATTTGGTTTTACGTTGAAACGCTGGCTATCGAAAAACTCGTAAACGCACAGGACCTAGTGCACTGAAAATTGAATTTTAGGCGTTCTGGAACGCACTTCGACTATTTCGATCATCAGCACACAAAAAACAAGTAATTTCGGGATACGGAAAAAGTGGGTGAGTGAATTCGGTGAACTTTCACAAATCTCAGCGGGAAAAAAGCTGTTTGACGCACAAAAATGGCAAAAATTAGTCAAAACCGTCTAGTGGGTGACCGATTTTTGGTTCACTCGATCTCTTTTCTTAATTTTTTTCATAAAACGACAATTCCGGCGTTTTTTTTCGTTTTCCCAATGGGACCACCACAAATTTGCCGAAAATTCTTCAGTCACGCGAGAAAATTAACAAGAAAACTACAAGAAACGAGCAAAAAACGGGGAATGAATCAAAAAAGTGACAAAAATTTTCTGAGAATTCGATAATTTTTGGTGTTTCCCGATGGTTTTCACTGGAAACCTAAAAATTTATCAAAAAAATTTGCACCAAGTCATTTTTCGCCAATTTTTCGCTCAATTTACGATAAATCCTAAATTTTTATCAAAGATTTCAAAGATTTGAAGTGCAAAAAAGAAAAATTCGCGAAATCCCCTCGAAATTGGCAAAAATTCAATTAGTGGTGCTAATGAGCGACCAAATTGGATAAGCGGTGACGCTGGTTTTGACTGAGATAGTAAAAAGATTTTCATGAAATTTTGCGACGACCGGGCAGGGTGAGGTCCAGATTGAAAAATGGGAGGTCGTCAGGTCTTCCTTTAGGTCATCAGGTCCTCCTTTAGGTCATCAGGTCCTCCTTTAGGTCATCAGGTCCCCCTTTAGGTCATCAGGTCCTCCTTTGGGTCATCAGGTCCTCCTTTAGGTCATCAGGTCACGAAATTTTGCGACGATGAGGCAGGGTGAGGTCCAGATCGAAAAATCGGAGGTCCTCGGGTCTCGTCCAGGTCATCAGGTCCTCCTTCAGGTTGTCAGGTCCTCCTTCAGGTTGTCAGGTCTTCCTTTAGGTCAGCAGGTCCTCCTTTAGGTCATCAGGTCCTCCTTTAGGTCATCAGGTCCTCCTTTAGGTCAGCAGGTTCTCCTTTAGGCCATCAGGTCCTCCTTTAGGCCATCAGGTCACGAAATTTTGCGACGACGAGGCAGGGTGAGGTCCAGATTGAAAAATGGGAGGTCGTCAGGTCTTCCTTCAGGTTGTCAGGTCCTCCTTTAGGTCATCAGGTCCTCCTTTAGGTCATCAGGTCCTCCTTTAGGTCATCAGGTCCTCCTTTAGGTCATCAGGTCACGAAATTTTGCGACGATGAGGCAGGGTGAGGTCCAGACTGAAAAATGGGAGGTCCTCGGGTCTTCCTTCAGGTTGTCAGGTCCTCCTTTAGGTCATCAGGTCCTCCTTTAGTCATCAGGTCACGAAATTTTGCGACGATGAGGCAGGGTGAGGTCCAGATTGAAAAATGGGAGGTCCTCGGGTCTACCTTCAGGTTGTCAGGTCCTCATCATCAGGTCACGAAATTTTGCGACGATGAGGCAGGGTGAGGTCCAGATTGAAAAATGGGAGGTCCTCGGGTCTACCTTCAGGTTGTCAGGTCCTCCTTTAGGTCATCAGGTCACGAAATTTTGCGACGATGAGGCAGGGTGAGGTCCAGATTGAAAAATGGGAGGTCCTCGGGTCTCCTCCAGGTCATCAGGTCCTCCTTCAAGTTGTCAGGTCCTCGTTCAGGTTGTCAGGTCCTCCTTCAGGTCATCAGGTCCTCCTTCAGGTTGTCAGGTCCTCCTTCAGGTTGTCAGGTCCTCCTTCAGGTTGTCAGGTCCTCCTTTAGGTCAGCAGGTCCTCCTTTTAGGTCATCAGGTCCTCCTTTAGGTCAGCAGGTTCTCCTTTAGGCCATCAGGTCCTCCTTTAGGCCATCAGGTCACGAAATTTTGCGACGACGAGGCAGGGTGAGGTCCAGATTGAAAAATGGGAGTACGTCAGGTCCTCCTTCAGGTCGTCAGATCCTCCTTCAGGTCATCAGGTCCTCCTTCAGGTCGTCAGGTCCTCCTTTAGGTCATCAGGTCACGAAATTTTGCGACGACGAGGCAGGGTGAGGTCCAGATTTAAAAATGTGAGAGTTTTGGGCTAAAATATGGTGGTACAAGAACGCAATGGGATTGAAGTCATAGCGAGGGAGTGGTCACATTGGTAAAAACAAAAGGTTCAACAAAATTTCGTTGAAATGAGGTAAGCTGAGGTCCAGTTTGAAGAATGAAACTATTTCGGACTGAGAAATGTGACAGTACAAACTCGAAGTAGGATCAAAGTCGAGCCTGTGCAAAACAAAAAAAACTCCAATCGCACTTTTTCCTAAAAACAACTTTTTCAATGGACCAAATACCTTCCAGAATAGCCAATGGAAATGAATTTTCTCAAGAAAATGGCAAGGTTTCACCTGTACACCTTGCAAGTCGTTTTATTCGTTTCTCTTCTTCTCAATGACCTTTGTAAATAGCTTAAACTCTCTTGGGACTCCGAGAAAAGCAATTGTCATGGATAGGGGTATTTTTAGAAAAGATATTTCTTTGTTTTTCCTTGATACAAGCTCTTGTAGGAGTTGGTTTCTCGTAGAGGTTGAGAAAATTGGGTAATTGAACCGGTCCATTCTGACTAGTGAGTTCATTTTCAACTAAAAATCCTAAAATAGGTTAAAAATTCCTTGGCTGCGTTCCAGATTGACATTTAAAACTTTAAAAATAGGTTTTATTTAAAAATTACGATTTTAGGGAGCTCAGGTCGAATGCTGGGTGAAAAGCCTTTTTGAAGAAGAGTTTTTGAAGAAGCTTGCATTCCAAGTTGTGGATTGTCCAATGTGCGCTCCAGATAGCCCAGATTTTCTTTGTTCCGTTATAAGTTTAAGTTTAAGTTTTATTTGAATTCTTTTGCTCCTTTCGAAGTATGCCAAAAATTTTTGGAAAAGCCTTTCTCAGAAAACGTCAAACTTATCTAATTTTTGAATTTTTAGGTGTTGTGAGCTCCAGAATAACCGATTTTAAGGAAATTTTTGGAAAACAAGCTAAATTTGAACGAGTAAAAGGCTTGAACTGATTTCGGCGTCGCAGCATTGTTTTCCTTTACTCAATTTTCGTTCAAAATCGAAAATTGAGTATTGTGAGATCCAGAATGACCGATTTTAAGGAAGATTTTTGAAAACAAGCTAAATTTGAACGAGCAAAAGGCTTGAACTCATTTCGGCGTCGCAACATTGCTCTTCCTTTACTCAATTTTGGTTCAAAATCGAAAATTGAGTATTGTGAGCTCCAGAATGACCGATTTTGGAGCAATTTCCAAAACAAAAGCGAATTTAAACGAGTAAAGGGCTTGAACTCGATTCCTCGTACCAGCATTTTTTGGTTTTCGTTGCCCAATTCTTTTCTGAGGTCTCAAGACCTTTGTGCGTTCCAGAATGACCGATTTTCCCCTCAAAACCTCAAATCTCCAATTCCCGTTCCCCGAGAAATCGCGGAACTTCGAAATTTGAAAATCTCAGGGAAAAACAGCACAGCATCTTACCCCTCTGGTAAGGGACTTCTCTTTTGGAAACCGTAAGGGAAAGTAGCGGTGAACCGGTTTACTTTGCACGTCACCATGCCCAAATTCTTGGAATCGAAAAATCAAAATCAAAACTAACCCAAAATTTGGCTGTAATTTTACTACGAATTCTACACCGAATGTATTGGGAATTGAGTATTGTGAGCTCCATAATGACCGATTTTAAGGCAATTTTTAAAAACAAACTAAATTCTGGATATTCTCCACGAAATGCCCCATTCCGTCCTCATCAACATTCCTTTACACAACGGATCACCGTCGAATGAGTATTGGCGCAAGAATTTCCCATTCTAAAAGTCTCGTTTTGTAAACAGGCAAAATTTACGTTTTCCTCGAAAATTCGGGTCTGGTTTCGAATGTTAAAACTGTCTAATTTTTGAATTTTTAGGTGTTGTGAGCTCCAGAATAACCGATTTTTAGAAAATTTTGGAAAACAAGCTAAATTTGAACGAGCAAAAGGCTTGAACTCGTTTCGGCATCCCAGCATTGCTTTCCTTTACTCAATTTTGGTTGAAAGTCGAAAATTGAGTATTGTGAGCTCCAGAATGGCCGATTTTCAGAAAATTTTTGAAAACAAGCTAAATTTGAACCGAGTAAAAGGCTTGAACTCGATTCCTCATTCCAGCATTTTTGGTTTTCGTTGCCCAATTCTTTTCTGAAGTCTCAAGGCCTTTGTGCGTTCCAGAATGACCGATTTTCCCCTCAAAACCTCAAATCTCCAAGTCCCGTTCCCCGAAAAGTTTCAAAAAATCAAAACTTGAAAATTTTTCGAAAAAACAGCTCTCAAATTCCTCGGAAAGCTGTCAATAAAATAATTGGAACCGCAAAAAAACTCAAAAATTTCCGCATTCGCCGTTTTTCGAAAAGCTGTGAAAGTGTGAAAATGTGAAAATTTGAAGAAATAATTGGTAGCATCGATTTGGGGTGAAATTTCGAACTCCGATTGAATAGAAATTGCATAGAAATGACCCGTCAAAAGAGTAGACACAAAAATTTCTGTTTCCGATCGGTTTTCAATCGTTTTCGCGATCGGATCACCCATTTTGGAAATCACTTGAGCTTTTAAGGCGATCAAAGTATAAACTTTGATCGTTTGGAATGTTGAGATTTTGAGATTTTGGATAAAGTTGGGTAATTGATCGGAAGTTGAGAACCGCTAGAAAATTGATTGTTTTGAAATTTCTAGATTTTGTGAGCTCCAGAATGACCAACTTTGTTGAGATTTCTGAAAATAAGCCAAAGAATAGCTGTTTACAGCTTCGAAACCTGTCAAGCGTTCCAGAGCAAACATGGCATTTATGCATTGATGCAAATACAGGCCATTTATGCGCTAGAACTCTAGCATGAGCTCCAGAAAGATCAATTTGCAACTAATTTTCGAGATCAAACCTGAAATCGATAATTTAAAAGCCTAAACTCGATAATGAAAAATGGATTTGCTTGTACTTTTCTTTCTTTTTGTTTTCAAGGTTTCAATTTTGAAATCCAAACTAGCAAATAGTCTGCGTTCTATTTTGGCTGAAAAACATTGAAACTGCTCCGACTTATCGACCGATCGAGTCGGCGGAGATCGGCGGAGATCGACGGACTATCGAGTCCATCAAAAATCCATCTCAATGTTTTCGAGATGAGTATGAACCGGTTCTGTCATTGTTTACTTGCATTTGAACTCTTCGTTGGAGTGATCAAAGAGGCAAATTGATCATTGGGAATTTGTTATTGAAAATGGAGATAAGTGGAGTTGATGAGAAGCAAGAAAAGAGCTACAATAGAGTGTAGACCTCTGATTCGTTTTCTAAGACGTGTAAACTTTATCTTTCTTCGATTAGAACTACCTATTAGGTTAAGGAAAAAATAATACGCGTTTTGAATTTCGCATTGGGGAATTGAAATTGACTTTGTCGTAGCCGATTATGAATGAAATTGTTTTGGCCTGTCGAAAGTTCTTCGCGACCTGCTTGTAAGTTTTAGATAGTTTAATAGGTAGTTTATCCGCTCTCTAAGATGTTTGCCTCTTTAAGACCAAAAAATGATATATGTGATGAATGTGTTCAAATTGAGCAGCAGCAGCGTTTTCCCGGTTGGCAATGAAGTGGCACAAGTCTAAAAGAGTCAATTTCAAGCTGTTTGCAACTTTGAAGATCAAAAGTTACCTGTTTTTTTTCGGCAATAACGAGACATTTTTCTTGAAAAAAAGGAGAGAGAAGAGATTACCTACGCTTTTATGTCCTACAAAAAGATTTCGTCCATATGTCGTAGCCGATTATGAATGAAATTGTTTTGGCAAATCTTGACCAGTTGGCCGACTGGTTAGGAATCTTCTCTCCTAATCGGAAGATCCAGGGTTCGATCCCGCTGGCGAAATCAAGTGTGTGTTCTTTTTCCCATTAAGTTGGGTTTTTTCTTAACTACATTGTAGGGGTAAAAATTGTGTCCTCCGTTGTGTTGTATCCACTTATTCATGTTGAATAAAGTATCTTTTAAAAATCTTTCCAGTAGAGCAATCCTTTAATGTATGAGGACAATATTATGTCATCTTGTAGCGAATTAAATTCTGCGTCGATTGGTACCAAAATTTGTGAGTTTAGGTTAAAGATTGCCGGCGCTACAACGTTTCATTCAACCCCCGTAGCTGATTATGAATAAGTGAGTCGGGACGCGTCTAACCATCAAGTATCTGGTATCATTCAACGCAGAATCATTGATAATTATGTTAACTTTTTAAAATTAGCAAGATTTGATAAAAAGAAAAAAAATTAGAGCAAAAAACTGCTCGTTCACGAGAAAACTTTGAAGCCCCATAATTTTTTTTCTTTTTATCCAGTCTTTCTAATTTAAAAAATTTAACATAATTATTAATGATTCTGCGTTGAATGAAACTAAATACTTGATGGTTGGACGCTCCTGAACCCACTCATTCATAATCGGCTGCAATTCATAATACTTGATGGTTGGATGCTCCTGAACCCACTCATTCATAATCGGCTGCAATTCATAATACTTGATGGTTAGACGCTCCTGAACCCACTCATTCATAATCGTCTATGACACCTTCAAACGACTTCATAACTCGCGAGCTTGCAAAAATGTTTGATGTTGATCAGAAGGCAATCGATAACCATTTGAACCAACTCGGGAAAAAAATTAACCGTGGAAAATGGGTCCCGCACGAGCTGACTCAAGACAACAAAACAACAACGTCAGTTCTTTTTTGCTGCAAAGCTGATGGCTTTTGGGATTCGATTTTGACATCTGATGAAACTTGGATGGTTGTCGGACAAATGCGACCTTTTTTTGCGTATCGACCCATTAGCGCCGTGAGACAAATGCGACCTTTTACATTTGCGACATTTGCGCACCTTTTTTTCCGGACCTTGCCCATTAGCGCACCTTTTTTCGCGCTCTAAAAAGCTCTAAAAAGCTGTTATTAACCAATTTCTATTCCAAGAGCTGTTTTTCTGGGTAATCGTAGGGCGTAGAAACCAAATTCTGACATATCAGAGCTTGTGTAGCCCTTTAATGTATGAGGATAACCAATTTGAAAATCATAAAATCAAACCAATTTGAAAGATAAAACCATTAGGTCAAATTACAGAAAATTGTCGATTTTTCCCCATGTATAACTCCGTCTTCCACAAGCTCTGATATGTCAAAATTTGGATTCTACACCCTAAGATTAGCCAGAAAAACAACTTTTGGAATAGAAATTGGTTAATATCAGCTTTTTAGAGCTTTTTAAGGTGCCGAAGCGTTAATGGGCCGAAGCGCAAAAAAGGTGCCTAAAAAAGGGCCCAAAAAAGGTGCACAAAAAAGTTGTTCAAAAAAGGGTGCACAAATGTTAATTTTTGTGGACGTCGCATTCCAATTGACGTCGCCGCCATTTGGAGATAGTCGATGGGAGCGCTGCGTCGTCGTTTCTTTTTCATTTTCAAATCATTTGTTTTTGTCAGATTAATCGAAATTATTGTTTTACACGATGAATTTTGTGTTAAAATGAGAAAACAATCTATTTTCATTCGGGAGCCGAGTGGAAAATCCGGAACCTTTCGTAGCCGGGCCACAATGAGGGCCAAAACTAACTGCAAGATGGTTTGAGGAGTTGAATGGAAACGACGAAAGCAAGGCTCATCTTCTGGGCAGTTACAAAGCTCATTGCACTAACTTGGGAAAAAATTAACCGTGGAAAATGGGTCCGCACGAGCTGACGCAAGACAACAAAACAACTACAAAGGAACTATAAAGGAACTATAAAGGAACTATAAATGTAAACTTCAGTTCTTTTTTTGCTCCAGAAATGCAAGGCTGGTGGTTTTTGGGATTCGATTTTGACATCTGATGAAACTTGGATTAATTGCGAGAATGTTAGACGGAAGAACCAATGACTATCTATTGGAAAAACCACTCCCAAACCAGATATTCATCGAAAGAAAAGAATGCTCTGTTGCTGATGGAACTCAAAAGGTTTGGTGCACTATGAGTTAGCTAATCAAGGAGAAACATTAATGCTGATCTCTATTCAAAACAATTGACTAGAGTTAACGATGCTTTAAAGAAATTGGGGCTCAATTCATCAAAGATTCGATTTTTTTGCAAGATTCCCATTTTTTGCACATTGAAAAAGTCACTCACAAAAATATTGACGAGCTGGGCTGGAAGTTGCTTCCTCATGCGCCTTACTCTCCTTTTAGCCCCCTCAGATTACTTTTTCTTTCAATCCCCGAAACAGAATTCTATCTATAGTGTCAAAGTTTAACGTCAACGCCAAACGTCAATGTCAAACATCAACGTCGAGGTCGTCAAAGTCAACGTCGAGGGTAGTTTTTTTGGGGAATGTACACCCAGAATTAGTGCGTTTTCCAGTGTGAATTCCCATCCTGGAACGCATAGCGGATTTTGAATCCCTCAGATTCGTCCAATCCTCCATTTTACCTTCTATTCTTTTTTTGCGCCTTTCCTGGCGCACTCACTTCTAGATTTTAGCCAAGAAACGGGGTATGTTAAGACAAAACTTTTGCGTAAATCGTTCTTCCTGGAGCTCAGAGAGTCGAAAAGTTCAAAAAAGGCTAATTTTCTGATCGTTCTCAATTTCGGATCAATTACCCAACTCAAGCAAAGTTTCCCACTTTCGAAACTCTCAAAACACAATCGTTTACAAAATTTCTAGAGTCCCCAATCCCATTTCGTCGAAATGTTCGATTGTTTGATTGAAATGGACGTGAAACGGTTCGCGTTTGGGCTTACCCAGGGCTAATGAATGCGTTTTTCGTGATCCCCGCCGAAGTGGACATCAGAGTGAAAATTGGAGACAGGGGAAAAGAGATTGGCGATGATGGAGATCACAGAGTCGATTGGGGCAAAAAAGTCGGGCGGTTTGCGGGAAATGGGGGAAGAGGGGAGAAGGGGGGAGAGGCGTTACTGTACCCTCTCGCGCGCTTGTTAGTGATCACTTCTCCCACCCACCTCTATTCCAAATTCCGCATCGACTCTCATTTTTATCGAATTTCTCTTCATTCAATGACGTCGCGTGACGTTCTGGATTCTCCACCGTTCGCTTTCTCAATCATTTTGACCCTTTTGAGCTTTACGCATCCGTTCGCACTTCAGATTTTTCAATTCTGGCTTTCAATTTCAATTCTCGATTCAAATCCTGGCCTTTAAGCATCAGCAATGGTTATCCTGGAACGCACTTTCGTTTTCTAAAATCTTGGATCACTTGTCTCTGACAATTTTCACACTTTTGAACCAGTTCAATCCGTTTGTCCCTCAGTTTTTTCAATTCTGAATCGCAGTTGATTGTTTAGCGCTGTCAAAATGCATTCTGGGACTCACTTTATCCAAAAAACATTACAAGTATTGGGTTGGGGACTATGACTCGGCGCCGAAAATCAAAAAAATGTCTAAAACTTCTATTCGACTTCGTCAAATAATATGCGTTTGATATCGTAGAATGGTATTCTCTACAAATGACAAAAGATCCCGCCCCGCTCAAAACATCTAGAAAAACGGTGGGTCCCGGAGGGAACGGGAAAGAAGTGGCCAGCGTGGAGGGGCTTTGTGGAATCTCTCAAGTCAGGGGGCCGTGAACAACGTTTTTTAAAGAAGGCTTTGTGCGCCCTTGTTGGCGGATAGTCCACCCTAGTTGAAAGCTAATATTCTTTCATAAAGTTGAACGAATTGGCACTCCTTTTGTTTCATAGTTCTCAATTTTCTCTAGAGGTGCGATAGGCCGAAGACTTAAACCGACTTTTTGTCCTTTTACAGTACTCCCTTCCCCTCTAAACTTTTAAAAGATGTCACATAGCATACTTTTTGATACTTTTCTACTGCTATCTAACCTATATATAATTTTGAAAAGTCAGTCTGTCTGTCGGAGCTCTAGCGGGGTGCAGGAGTGAGTTTTTTAGGAAACGGCCAAAATACGGATCCCCTGAAATTTGATGGATTGGGTGAGAAGGTAAGTCTGTCCGTTTTTTAGGGGAGGTTCTTAAACTCAACCAATCTCCACGTGTTATGGCTCATTTGGCAATCTACATGGCTCATTCGAAAGATGAATTCAAGATGGAAAAGGGGGAAAACCGTTTTTGAATTCATAAAGTTTTGAAATTTTTACAGGCGCTTTACAGAGCTCAGTCAGACCCGAAAAAGTGCCAAAGTTGCGTTTCGATAGTTTTTGTTTAGAAACATAGGCTAAAAACACATTATTCGTACTCAGCCCATTAAATTACCCTTAGAAACTCATTTTTAAGATTTTTGCAAAAAAAGTCAAAATTTTTGCCGCGGCCCGGAATCGAACCCTTGACCCTTTGGGTAGGAGACGTCGCGTTGTTTTTTTGCCCATTTTATTTGCTTTCTTCCTTTGTCTGCACTTTTTACCTAAAAAATAACAATCAACAGGAATCAATTAACAATTTAATGAGCTGAGTACGATTAACGTGTTTTTAGCCTATGTTGCCCAACAAAAACTATCGAAACACAATTTTGGCACTTTCTCGGGTCGGATTGAGCTCGGTAAAGCGCTTGTAAAAACTACAAAACTTTATGAATTCAAAAACGGTTTTCCCCCTTTTTCCATCTTGAATTGAGCTTTCTGTCAGCCATTGTAGATTGGCAAATAAGCCATAACACGTGGAGATTGGTTAAGTTTAAGAAACTCCCCTAAAAAAACGGACAGAACTTACCTTCTCACCCAATACATCAAATTTTAGGGGATCCGTATTTTAGCCGTTTCTTAAAAAACTCACTCCTGTGGGGTGGGACAAATGCGACCTTTCTTTGCCCACCTGGACATTTGCGCACCTTTTTTTGCTGGAAAAGGCCTTAGGAAAGGTCGTAGAGCTTCAAAAATATTTCCACATAAGGGAATCGTATGGGTAGATTCAGAATTTTGACAAATCAGACCTCGCTGACACGTTAAATTTGAGCTAAAAGGCAAAAACTACGCAACTTAACGCTTTTCCGCAGTTTTTGCCTTTTAGCCCAAATTTGACGTGTCAGTGAGGTCTGATTTGTCAAAATTCTGAATCTACGCATACGATTCCCTTATGTGGAAATATTTTCGAAGCTCTACGACCTTTCCTAAGGCCTTTTCCAGCAAAAAAAAGGTGCGCAAATGTCCAGGTGCGCAAAGAAAGGTCGCATTTGTCCCACCCCCCACTCCTGCACCCCGCTAGAGCTCCGACAGACAGACTGACTTTTCACAATTATATAATTATATAATTAATTATATACCCGTTCAGTAAAAAAAGTTATGTTCGGGTTTTGGGCTTTTAGTGCCTCCAAACACGTGCTGCGGCTTGGCAGGTAATGGTCGAGTGGTTAATGCGCTTGCGCCGCGGCCGAGAGGTCAAGGGTTCGAATCCGCCTCCGGTCAAACGTTTTGCTTCTTTTACCAGAAACTCAAATCAAATAGAAATATGCATAATATAAATACACAAGATGCATTTATAATATATTATCGCATTATACATGTCCGTAACAAGACAATCTTCTGGATCAGCTAAGCTCTCTGGCAAGCAGATCAGCCTCTGGATCTGCTACCTTTTTTTAAGTCCACTTTTACCCCCGGATCAGCCTTGTCCAGCTTAGTTAGCTACCTGGCCTCTAATTTGCGTCCAAAAGGCATCCTGCCACTTTTTAAATAATCTCAACCAATCCCAGATTCGATTCTTTAAAACAAATTCTTCTTTCTTTCTTCTTTCTTCTGCCTTTTTCGACATTCATTTCATTTTCCGTTTTCTACATCTTCTAGAATTGAGGTATTGCCCGGTCAATGGATTGGGCCCTCCGATTGGGGCTGTTGGCCCTTGTGGTCAACACGAGCATAGCTCAATACTGTACAAAGACGACACCGGCACGGGGTGAGCATGAAAATCTGGTTTTGGCTATGAGAACTTAATCTAAATTTTAAATTTTTCGTCAATCTGGATGTCACATCAAATTTCGATAAAGCCAGAATTTCGATTTTAAGCAAATAAAATTTCTCGAGGGAAGTCGACTCGAAATATTCGGTATAGCCGTGAAAACTGGGTCCTATTTTTGAATTTTCCTTATATCTGGATGTCACCTCGAATTTGCGGGCAGCTAGAGATTTGATTTTAAGCAAATAAAAATTTCTCGACTTTGGTTTTGCCACTTCGACACCACTCCGACAAAATTTTCGCATAACCTAATTTTTTCACTAAAACCACAATGTTCTGTGACATCCAGATTGCCCAAAATCGATGCTCGAAAGATTTTCCGTTTGAAAATGTCAAGCAAAAATCACGACCGTAAAAATTTCAAACTCGCCGACACGTGGGTCGGTCAGTCGGAGGCTGGTCGTAAAATTTCCATTCCAGCTTTGAAAAACAAAGTTCTTTTCTGTAAAATAAGTAGAAAAGGGCTGGGGAATTAAAATTTAAATGAAAATTGAGACAATTATGCAATTTTTTTTTCAGAATCTACGATAGCGACGACGATTTTATTCAACTGGGAAACGACTGGGCCAACTGGTGAGTGAAAACGGAAAATTTAAACCGAAATGGTCGATCTGGAGCGCACTACATGTGCCAGAACGTTGGAGATAACAAAGTTACGAAAAAAATTGGCTCTTGGAGTTACGGAAGCTCTTCTACCTTATAGAAAAGCTTTTATACCATAAACAAGCGTTTCGAAACACTGAAATGGTCGATCTGGAGCGCACTACATGCGCCAGAACGTTGGAGATAACAAAGTTACGAAAAAAATTGGCTCTTGGAGTTACGGAAGCTCTTCTACCTTATAGAAAAGCTTTTATACCATAAACAAGTGTTTCGAAACACTGAAATGATCGATCTGGAGCCCACTCTATTAGCCAAAACGATAGCAATTAAAAAATTTCAAAATTGGTTCTTAATATCAGACTCTGGGCAAGTTGGGTAATTGATCCGAAGTTGGGAACCGTAGAAAATTGATTGTTTTGGAATTTTTAGATGTTGTGCGCTCCCGAATGACCAACTTAGTTCTCTTTGACCAACTCTGTTCTCTGAGACCTCTGAAAATAAGTGGAAGAATAGCTGTTTACAGCCTTGAACCCCTTTTCCACCTTCACCTTGTAGAAAAGCTTTGATACGATTGTCAAGGGCTCCAGAACACCAAACACGGTCATTCTGGAGCGCAGCCAATGTAAAAACTGTAAAAACCCGAATGATTGCTTGTTTTCTTGTTCCAGGAGAGACAACAACAGCCGACCCAACGACAACAACGGAATTTGCGACAACCACACCCGATCTAACCACGACAACAGCGGATCTGACGACAACAGCGGATCTGACGACAACAGCGGATCTGACGACAACGACACCCGGTGAGTCTGAGCTCAACAACTATCACAGCTAGATATCCACCAATACAATAATATTGACAGCTTGCCTTCGCACAAAATTTTCTTTTCCTTTTCTCTACAATTTGGTTCGTTTCTCTACAATTTGGTTCCTTTTCTCTACAATTTGGTGGCGCCAAAACTTTCTCTACAATTAGGCGCCACCACAACACCGGACGCAACAACAACAGCTGATGGAACGAGCACAGCCAGCGCCACGACCACTGATGGTTAGTTTGCGATGCAAGAAATCTAGATTTACACGGATTGCACATAAATTCACGTTTTACATGAGCCAATTGAACACTTTCACTTAGGTGCCACAACTACAGCTGGGGGAACCACAACGGCTGGCGGAACAACCACAGCTGACGGAACAACCACAGCTGGAGCCACCACCACTGACGGTCAGTGGAAAACATCTAGTCGTTTATTTGAACAACAGTTCGGGCAATAACTTCACTTTTATGCACAAACAGCTGCGCTGGGCATACATGAGCCACTTGAGCACTTTCACTTAGGTGCCACCACTACAGCCGGGGGAACCACCACGGCTGACGGAACAACCACAGCTGGAGCCACCACCACTGACGGTCAGTGGCAAGCACCTAGTCGTCTATTTGAACAACAATTCGGATTGCACATAAATTCACGTTTTACATGAGCCACTTGAGCACTTTCACTTAGGTGCCACAACTACAGCGGGGGAACCACAACGGCTGGCGGAACAACCACAGCTGACGGAACAACCACAGCTGGAGCCACCACCACTGACGGTGAGTGGAAAACATCTAGTCGTCTATTTGAGCAACAATTCGGGCAATAACTTCACTTTTATGCACAAACAGCTGCGCTGGGCTTCCACTACGCTAGGCTTTGCTAAAATCGTACAAGTAAAATGAAATTTAAAATATTGCTCGGCAGCAGAAAAATGCGCAAGATGTATTCCCGCCCTCATACCAATTATAATTAGACATTCCGAGTGTTCCCTCCCCCCCTTGCCAGAGGCATTTTAGGTTTTTCTCGACGCACAATGTACCAATTGGGCCCTTCTTGATTTCATTCGATGCGTCTAACTTTTCTCTATCCAATGAAACCAAGAACAGCGAGGTTGGTAAATTGTGTGTCGAGAAAAATGTAAAATGCCTCTGGCAACGGGGGTTCCTGGGGGTACTTACAGGGGCACAGCGAGGGACACTCGGAATGTATAATGCCAACTATTGCCCCCCCATCCATAGTATTTTGCCGGTGGGTGAGGTAATTCTTCGGTTGAAATGGAGGGTGGGACGATTCTTGGGTAGGGTGGGTGGTAATTGTACAGTCATCCCGAATCTTCATTCGGGATAGGTCATCCTAAGCATGAAACAAAGAAAACAGCGAACGGCATGTGCCAGAAAGTGCGGATGAGATGGCTGATTTGTAGAATGGCTATTTGAGACTCCGAGAAGCTTTAGAGCCAATTGTTCGATAGAATTTGTAAGCTTTACGATCTCTAGGCGTTACTACGACCGGTGGCGAGACGACGACTGAAGGAGACACAACTACCGGTAAAATATTGACTCGGATTTTAAATTAGAACTTTCTTAATAGCTTACCTAATTCATAGCGTTAATGAATGTTCCAACGCTCCGATTTTTAGGCGGTGACACGACAACGGGTGGAGAAACGACGACCGGTGGGACAACAGGTACAGTAGACAATTTTGGACAAGGTTTAGGCTGATTTTAGATTGAAAACTCCTGTAAGACACGCTTTTAACGAAATCTAAATTCGATCTGGAACGAACACACTTTTTTTAGGTGGTACAACAGGTGGCACGACTTCCGGCGGCTCAACTGGCGGCACTACTGCTGGCGACACCGGGTCCACTGCAGGTAGTAAAATTTAACATATCTAAAAATCTAGAGATGGGAATTTGCCTAATGAGTTCCAGATAGGAAAATAAGAATGTAAAAACCTAATGTTGTAAGAGAGAAAATGAAAATTTGACCAAGTCGTTTTAGCGCCGACAACTGGCGGTACAACGGTGGCTGGGACGACTGGTGGCTCAACGGGAGGCTCAACTGGAGGAACAACTGGAGGCACAACTGGAGGCACAACTGGAGGCTCAACTGGAGGCACAACTGGAGGCTCAACTGGAGGCACAACCGGAGGCTCAACTGAAGGCACAACTGGAGGCACAACTGAAGGCGCAACTGGAGGGACAACTGGAGGGACAACTGGAGGGACAACTGGAGGGACAACTGGAGGTACCACTGGAGGCACAACTGAAGGCGCAACTGGAGGGACAACTGGAGGTACCACTGGAGGCACAACTGAAGGCGCAACTGGAGGGACAACTGGAGGTACCACTGGAGGCACAACTGAAGGCGCAACTGGAGGGACAACTGGAGGTACCACTGGAGGCACAACTGAAGGCGCAACTGGAGGCACAACTGGAGGCGCAACTGGAGGCACAACTGGAGGTACCACTGGAGGGACAACTGGAGGGACAACTGGAGGTACCACTGGAGGCACAACTGGAGGTACCACTGGAGGGACAACTGGAGGGACAACTGGAGGTACCACTGGAGGCACAACTGAAGGCGCAACTGGAGGCACAACTGGAGGTACCACTGGAGGGACAACTGGAGGGACAACTGGAGGTACCACTGGAGGCACAACTGGAGGTACCACTGGAGGCACAACAGCCGGAGAGACTGAATCAACAGCGGGTAAAGCTTGTTAAAGCTTGTAAAACTTAATCTAAAGCAATACATCTACTTTTTACCCTAAATAATCCCCTAATCTTTGTCTAATCAAACGGATCTTGGTCTTCATTGTATCAAAGATTACTGTAGCTTTTAACCTTTATGACATTTAGCTGGCAGCACTGGAGGCACAACAGCTGGAGGCTCAACCGCTGGGGAAACTGGATCAACAGCTGGGGAAACTGGATCAACAGCTGGTAAATTACCCAAAAATTTGTAAAATCTAAAAGTTTATCATATTCCTTAGCCCAAATCCTATAAGTATTAACTTTATCATCAATATTCCATGACATTTAGTCGGTAGCACTGGTGGAACAACGGCTGGTGGGTCGACTGGTGGCTCAACGTCCGGCGAAACCGGATCCACAGCTGGTATTTGAATTTTTTTGACTGAGATTTAGGGATTAAGGCTGGCACACTGTTAAATTTACTCTTGAAATCCAGAATTGTTAACTTTTGTAAAATTTAAGCTGGCTCGATTGATTAATCTAAATCTCATTATTCTGGTCCTTGCTTTTAGGCAACACCGGCAGTACCGTTTCCGAAACGATCATGGCAAGCACCGGTGAGTTTGAAAATGTTAGGAACACAAATTTCAGTCAACTCTGCTAACTAGGCTGTGAGTGCCACTAACACCAAACACTTTTCAGAAGGCACCGATGAGACTGGAGCAACGACACCAAGTGGAACTGGTGGTACAACAGCTACTGGAGAGACTGGAGGATCAACTGGTATGCACAGTTGCTTAACAACTATTTGTCATGCAACAATTGCATGGTTGGAATGATGGAGTACAATGTTTTAGGTGGCACTGGTGGCACAACGGCTACCGGAGAAACGGGAGGAACCACAGCCACTGGGGAGACTGGCGGAACTACAGGTGTCACAAATTTATGTTGACTAATTGCCCAGATTGCTCATTAAAACAACAATGCTTACCGTAACCTAATTTCCTGATTGAAGTGCTTTAGTGTGATGTTCAGGTGGCACCGGAGGCACTGTTGGCACAACACCGAGTGGCACTGGTAGTACTGGGTCAACGTCTGGAGAAACGGACAGTACCGGAGAAACGGGAGGAACCACAGCTACCGGAGAAACGGGAGGAACGACAGCCACTGGGGAGACTGGTGGAACGACAGCTACCGGAGAGACGGGAGGAACGACACTACCGGGAACGGGGAACAACAGCCACTGGGGAGACTGGTGGAACCACAGCCACTGGGGAGACTGGTGGAACGACAGCTACCGGAGAAACGGGAGGAACCACAGCTACCGGAGAAACGGGAGGAACGACAGCCACTGGGGAGACTGGTGGAACGACAGCTACCGGAGAAACGGGAGGAACCACAGCTACCGGAGAAACGGGAGGAACGACAGCTACCGGAGAAACGGGAGGAACAACAGCCACTGGGGAGACTGGTGGAACCACAGCCACTGGGGAGACTGGTGGAACGACAGCTACCGGAGAAACGGGAGGAACCACAGCTACCGGAGAAACGGGAGGAACGACAGCCACTGGGGAGACTGGTGGAACGACAGCTACCGGAGAAACGGGAGGAACGACAGCTACCGGAGAAACGGGAGGAACCACAGCTACCGGAGAAACGGGAGGAACGACAGCCACTGGGGAGACTGGTGGAACGACAGCTACCGGAGAAACGGAAGGAACAACAGCCACTGGGGAGACTGGTGGAACCACAGCCACTGGGGAGACTGGTGGAACGACAGCTACCGGAGAAACGGGAGGAACCACAGCCACTGGGGAGACTGGTGGAACGACAGCTACCGGAGAAACGGGAGGAACCACAGCTACCGGAGAAACGGGAGGAACGACAGCCACTGGGGAGACTGGTGGAA
The DNA here is from genome assembly GCA_958450365.1 of Mesorhabditis belari. Taxonomy (NCBI): domain Eukaryota; kingdom Metazoa; phylum Nematoda; class Chromadorea; order Rhabditida; family Rhabditidae; genus Mesorhabditis; species Mesorhabditis belari. Next base: position 1,251,898 of record CAUEEP010000911.1, read on the forward strand.
CCACGGCCACTGGGGAGACTGGTGGAACCACAGCCACTGGGGAGACTGGTGGAACGACAGCTACCGGAGAAACGGGAGGAACCACAGCTACCGGAGAAACGGGAGGAACGACAGCCACTGGGGAGACTGGTGGAACCACAGCCACTGGGGAGACTGGTGGAACGACAGCTACCGGAGAAACGGGAGGAACAACAGCCACTGGGGAGACTGGTGGAACCACAGCCACTGGGGAGACTGGTGGGACGACAGCTACCGGAGAAACGGGAGGAACCACGGCGACCGGAGAAACGGGAGGAACCACAGCCACTGGGGAGACTGGTGGAACGACAGCTACCGGTGAAACGGGAGGAACCACGGCCACTGGAGAGACTGGTGGAACCACAGCTACCGGAGAAACGGGAGGAACGACAGCTACCGGAGAAACGGGAGGAACAACAGCCACTGGGGAGACTGGTGGAACCACAGCCACTGGGGAGACTGGTGCAACGACAGCTACCGGAGAAACGGGAGGAACAACAGCCACTGGGGAGACTGGTGGAACCACAGCCACTGGGGAGACTGGTGGAACCACAGCCACTGGGGAGACTGGTGGGACGACAGCTACCGGAGAAACGGGAGGAACAACAGCCACTGGGGAGACTGGTGGAACGACAGCTACCGGAGAGACGGGAGGAACGACAGCTACCGGAGAAACGGGAGGAACAACAGCCACTGGGGAGACTGGTGGAACCACAGCCACTGGGGAGACTGGTGGAACGACAGCTACCGGAGAGACGGGAGGAACGACAGCTACCGGAGAAACGGGAGGAACAACAGCCACTGGGGAGACTGGTGGAACCACAGCCACTGGGGAGACTGGTAGAACGACAGCTACCGGAGAAACGGGAGGAACCACAGCTACCGGAGAAACGGGAGGAACCACAGCCACTGGGGAGACTGGTGGAACCACAGCTACCGGAGAAACGGGAGGAACCACAGCTACCGGAGAAACGGGAGGAACCACAGCCACCGGAGGGACTGGTGGAACCACAGCCACTGGGGAGACTGGTGCAACGACAGCTACCGGAGAAACGGGAGGAACAACAGCCACTGGGGAGCTGGTGGAACCACAGCCACTGGGGGACTGGTGGAACCACAGCCACTGGGGGACTGGTGGGACGACAGCTACCGGAGAAACGGGAGGAACAACAGCCACTGGGGAGACTGGTGGAACGACAGCTACCGGAGAGACGGGAGGAACGACAGCTACCGGAGAAACGGGAGGAACAACAGCCACTGGGGAGACTGGTGGAACCACAGCCACTGGGAGACTGGTGGAACGACAGCTACCGGAGGGCGGGAGGACGACACTACGGGAACGGGAACAACGCCACTGGGGAGACTGGTGGAACCACAGCCACTGGGGAGACTGGTGGAACGACAGCTACCGGAGAAACGGGAGGAACCACAGCTACCGGAGAAACGGGAGGAACGACAGCCACTGGGGAGACTGGTGGAACCACAGCTACCGGAGAAACGGGAGGAACCACAGCTACCGGAGAAACGGGAGGAACGACAGCCACCGGAGGGACTGTTGGAACCACAGCTACCGGAGAAACGGGAGGAACCACAGCTACCGGAGAAACGGGAGGAACCACAGCCACTGGGGAGACTAGTGGAACGACAGGTGTCACAGATTTATGTTAACTAGATTGCTCACTAAATACAACAATGCTTACCGTAACCTAATCTACTGATTGAAGTGCTTTAGTGTGATGTTCAGGTGACACCGAAGGCACTGCAGGCACAACACCGAGTGGCACTGGTGGCACTGGGTCAACGTCTGGAGAAACGGGCAGTACTGGAGGTACAGGAGAAACCACAGCTACGGGAGAAACCGGTGGATCAACAGGTGTGCACTGCTTGTAGTCGGAAGCTTGATCAAAGGAAGGTTGATCACCTGATCCGATTCTTCATGTCAAGAACGGCTCTGATGTGTCTTTGGCTTTGCAGCTTGAAGTGTTTCTAATTTTTTTGAGTTTCTGGCTTTTTCAGGTGGTACAAGCGAAACAGAAGCCACGGGATCAACTGCTGGACAAACTGGCGAAACGGGTGAAACTGGAGGCACAACACCAAGTGGCACTGGCAGCACTGGCCCAACAGCCGGGGAAACTGGTGCAACGGGAGAAACCACAGCCACCGGAGAAACTGGAGGATCCACAGGTGCACAAAAGTTTGCTGTGGTCATGTTGTTTGTTAGATTTCTGTTGAGGGAAAACGTTTTCTATTCGGCGCTTTTGGGTCATACCGGTTTACGGTAACTCTTTCTTGAGGGCAATTTTCGAAAACGCCACCAAAAGAGCGCCTAGGCAAGATTAAATCCGCTGTAGATTCCATGGTTAAATAGAAGATATGCAAAAAAAGATGAAATTTCGTCCCTGATTTGAATTTTGCCGGTGATGGTATCCCATCTTTCCGCAACTTTGAGAACAATTGTTAATCAAAACAATTTCATCTTTTTTTGCATATCTTCTATTTAACCATGGTTAAATGGTTCTACAACGAATTTAATCTTGCCTAGGCGCTCTTTTGAACGGAGCTCTTTTGGCGGCGCTGTTTTGGTGGCGCTCTTTTGAACAGCGTCCTTTTGATTACGGCGCTCTTTTGAACGGCGCTCTTTTGGTGGCGCTCTTTTGAACAGCGTCCTTTTGATTACGGCGCTCTTTTGAACGGAGCTCTTTTGGTGGCGCTCTTTTAATATAGTCCCGAGAGGATTTTTTAGAAAACGGGCTACAGTAACTTTTTCTGGGGAGCACCAATAGAAAACGATCCAATAACAATCTGCATCAAAGTGTTGCTTGAAGTGAATGAGTGATAGACATGACTATCAAAAATTATCAATATTATCAAACATGATTAATAAAGATTGCTAAGGTTTCTAGAAGCTATTTTTACAATTTATGCGACCGACAATCCGAAATGTCAGTGTTGAGCAATAGCTCCTCCCGGCCACTCTAAAAGATTGATAATTCTTGATAGTCATGTCAGGTCTTGTTTAGATGGTACTGGGGGAACTGGAGGTACAACTCCAAGTGGTACTGGAGGTTCGACAGCTGGGGAGACGGGCGGATCAACAGGCACGGGAGTTGTTTTGCCGTGATCAGTGCTTGCTGTGCAACACATGTCTGAATTGTTCCATAAGGGTTAAAGTAAAAGGAAAATCAAAACCATCAGCAACACTACAATATTAAATTATAGTGATTGAAGGAATTAGGAGCTTTCAGGCACTGGTGGGGCCACTGGAGGTACAACACCAAGCGGTACTGGAAGTACTGGAGGTACTGGAGGCACTGGATCAACCTCGGGAGAAACTGGTGGAGCGACAGGTATTGACTGTGCCAGATAAATAGGCATTCCTAATTTTTGCGTGTGTTTTGTTTAATGAAGTAAAGGAAGCCATGCTACCTCCGCCCCTTTTTCAGTCCACTTGCCGTTGGCAATCTACAATCATAGCTTAACCGGGTTTGTTTGAAAAACGTTGAATTTGCTTTCATTCGACTCGAAATCAATTTTTCTTTTTTCTATCGAATGAAAGCAAAAACGTTTTTCAAACAAACCAGGTCAAAGTACGAATTCGTAGATTGCCAACGGCAAACGGACCAAAAAAGGAGAGCAGTTGACATGGCTGAGTGAAGTGAAAGAAAAGTATTCGGTTTTTGAAGTTATTTTGCTGTTGGTACACGAGTTTTGTTATGATTTCGCAAAGCTGCAAGCTGTTTTATCCTAAAACCGTTTATAGTGACTCACTGGGGTGTTTAGGTGGCACAGAAGCCACAGACGGTACTGGCTCAACCTCTGGAGAGACTGGAGGCACTGGAGGCACAACACCAAGTGGAACAGAAGCTACGGGTGGTACTGGGCCAACTCCTGCAGAGACTGGTGCAACTGGAGAGACTGGAGGAGCTACAGGTGGCACTGAAGCAACGACTGAAGCAACGGGAGCCACTGGAGCAACGACGGCTGCAACGGGAGCCACTGGAGCAACAACAGCTGCGACGGGAGCCACTGGAGCAACGACGGTTGCAACTGGAGCCACTGGAGCAACGACGGCTGCAACTGGAGCCACTGGAGCAACAACAGCTGCGACAGGAGCCACTGGAGCAACAGATCCAACTGGAGAAACCGGAGGAGCCACAGGTGCACTGTTTGTCTAACTCGAGTGTCAGTGTTGCGGTGTTTAGTGTGTCTAAAAACCAAGTGACTCTTTGAAGTGACTGAAAAGGGAAAGGCAACAGTAGGATGTGGCCAAATGTGATAAGCCATAGAGCATTCGATAAAGCATTATAGAAAGCCATTTTGCAAAAACGGGAAGCAGATTCGGAATTAGCGTGAAATTCTTTGTCGAATGGTCTATGGCTTATCTCATTTGACTACATCCTACTGTTGCCGTTCTCTTGTGAGTGAGGTGTTTAGGTGGAACTGAAGGTACAACACCGAGTGGGCAGACTGGTGGAACGACAGCTACCGGAGAAACGGGAGGAGCCACAGCCACTGGGGAGACTGGTGGCAGCTACCGGAGACGGAGGACCACAGCCACTGGGGAGACTGGTGGACACAGCTACCGGAGAGGGGGCCACAGCCACTGGGGAGACTGGTGGAACGACAGCTACCGGAGAAACGGGAGGAACCACAGCCACTGGGGAGACTGGTGGAACGACAGCTACCGGAGAAACAGGAGGAACAACAGCTACGGGAGAAACTGGAGGAGCGACAGGTACGGGAGTTTCACCGTAACGAGTGCTGTGTTCAAAATCCTAACTAAACAAGTGACAGGTGTGCCAAAAATTTGTGTGCTTTGATTTTATAGCCATTCACAAACGTGCCAAAGTTTGCTACATTGCCTACATTTGTTACATAAGTTGATAGAATTGCTTTTCCTAGCCATTAGACATTAAGGCCAGCCAGAGGTCAGCCAAGGCTAAATTTACCATCTTTAACTTGCTATAGTGCTTGCTTCAGTCTTTGACAAGCCACTGGCAGGCTGATTGTGACTCGTTAAGGAGTGTTTAAAGTGCTTAAGTTTTGAGTTTTTGAATGAGTGTTTCTTTGCCTTGAAGTGGAGAAGCTTTGGAGCTGGCTATACATGTTTTGGTTTCTGGGGCATTTGGAACTGTCAGAGTGTCTCTTCAATAGCTCGAAGATCTTTAATTGTCGGTCTGGATCACTGTGAGTGACTGACTATCAAGTGTTCGTTGCTTAGTTGGCACAGGAGCAATTACAGCTCTCACTATCACTGGAGGCAATGGTGGAGAAACGACAGAAACAGGAGAAACGACGATCGGAGGAGGGGGCACAACGACAACCACACCCAGCGGAGGAGTCACGACGACGAGAAGCACTGGAACACCGGGAAGTAAGTAAAATCACCATTGCATTCGAAAAACACCCGCGTTGATTTAAAAATATCCAATTAGCAGCACCAAAGCCAATCCTGGGATGCACAATAGCCAATAAGCTTTGCAAATCTCGAGTAACAAGTTTTTGAAGAGGTAAGGTATACCAGTAAAACGCTTCAACGCTCAAAAATCGCCAAATATTAAATATTAAAAATTTTTATCTACACCAAAGCCAATCCTGAGATGCACATCACCCAAAACAAATCCTATTTTCCAGATCTCTCATGTGGTGCGGGTGCCGCGTTCGAGCCGGTGGTCTACAACGCTGACATGGCAGCATCACCGGGGAAGTATGGCGGTCAATTTATGGGTCCCGACGATTGTGCCCAGCTGTGCACATACAATTATGGACTCTTGCCCTGCATCGGATTCGCTTTTGTCACGGGGACGGGGCGCGGGAAATGTATCATCTATCAGTATGACTATCAGGTGAGCTACAGTAATATTTGGACTGTCGCGAACTCGTAGACTTATAGTACTCCTTGTTCTGGATGATGGCTATCATCTAGTTCAGGTGATGGCTATCATCTAGTTTACCATCCAGATCCCGAAGATAAGCTATTGGGTTGGCAAGTTATAAACGATAGTTTTAGGCAACAACTTGTTTATTTCATAGAACGCAAAAAAGAACTCCAAAAGGTTTTCTTAATCCAAAAGGTATTCTCCATTATTATCAATGACTTCTTGCCATCTTTGGCGCAATTCCTTGATACCATTCTTTCTTCTGGCGTCCTTCTGGCGATTTTAAGCATCACATTGCGTCATCACAAAAACAAGCCTAAACTTCTTTCGAATGCTGCGAAAAACAGGCTTACAAATTAAAGAAAGTTCAAGAGTTCTGCCAAAACAATTTCCCGGACTTCATTTCTTTTTCTGAGTGGTCACCTAGCTCTCCAGACCTCAACCCAATCGATTTCTCAGTGTTCTAGAACAAGAACAAGAACTCAGAGCAAGCCAAAGCTTGTTCAAAGCTCCACAAAAACATCAAAAGCTTGAATCCAAAAGGTATTCTCCATTATTATCAATGACTTCTCGCCATCTTTGGCGCAACTCCTTGATACCATTCTCAAAAAGCTGAGCGTCCTTCTGAGCAAAATAGAAATCAAGTGCGTTTTCGATCATCGAATGATCATCGAGAAGTTTTCCATAGAGGAATTGCTTTAACAATCGAAACAAATCATAATCTGAGGGTGCTAGGTCGGGTGAATAAGGCAGACCAATAAAAATGGACGGAAAGACAAGGGGAAGAAGAAAGGAAGAAAGAAAGACGGAGATCTTAAAATATCCCTGGGCAATACTGACCGTACAAATACCGTCAAAACTCTAATGGAAGCCCCGGAGCTTCTATTTTTCAACCCCTCAAGACTTTCAGCCCCATTCGGTCGGCCAAGAAAATAGCTAAGGGTCCCCCACATAAATCAAAAATTTATTTTTCTTTAAAAACTTTTTAAACGATAGCCCTTGGCTTAAAACGTTTTTAGTACAGGTTTTAAGTATTTTCAAATACTTTCTTACCCGGAGCCTCCTGAAATCTTCCTGAAAAACCAATTTTATTGCTAGTTTTGATAGTTTTGGCATATTTATGCTCAATTCTATCAATTCCCGCCAAAAAATGTCCCAAAAAATCAATATTTAGCGGGGTAAAAGAGGAGGGCTTCTATTAGAGTTTTTACGGTACCGACTGGATTTGCAACAGAAATCAAAAAGAATACTTTCAATATAACAACGATTCCTTTTAGATCACCAATGCATCGAGTCTCACTCCGGCGGAGAGCAATGCGACCATTTATCGAATGTGCAACTCTTTCTCGAGCACACTCACAACGATTATGTAAGCTTTTAGCAGAATACTCACTTCAAGTGGCACTTGATAGCTCTGATCATCAGAAATCAGGGTTGAACCCAACTGATGGCCGGCTTCTGGTCTTCTTGACCTGACCTGGCGTCACTTGGCGTCACTTGGCGTCACTTGGCGTCACTTGGCGTCACTTGGCGCCCAGTTGAACTCTGATGGCACCCTAGAACTGGCACTCTAGAACGCTCTCTAGAACCGGGACTCTAGAACGTTTTGTAACTCACTGAGTCATTGTGCGCACACAACAGCTTTTTATGGAACACAGGTCACCCAAGAATTCAGCCAATTCACGACCACGACCACCCCCGTCAACCCACCAGTCACCACCACTCCGACAGTCACCACCACTCCGACAGCCACCGCACTCCCAGTCACAACAACCCCTAGGTATCAACAAAATGACCTTATACTCAAAATTTGTGGAACACACCCTTTCTGGCGCACTGCAATTCCTAGATTTCCCCAGGGGGAGTAAGTAATGACTTGGTGCATTAGGCGGAGTGTGTTTATAGCCTTTAGCAAACAGTACAACGAAAAGAACAAATTTGTGTAATGCAAGCTGGAACGCACGCTGCAATTTGGAGTTATCAATTTTACTTGTTATCTTTAGCACTACCACGACAACAGCAGTCAATGGAGGAACAACAACAACGGGGTAGGAAATTTTCGAATTCTTGATTTATTTTATACTCATTGGTCCCAATGCTTTCCAGATTGGGCAAAAATTGATGAAAAAATAATTTTAGCGTGACAACGGCAACAAAAACGACGACACCAGCATCGGACACCACCACGACTGTCACAAATAATCCGAATCGTGGGTTTTTGAATTTAGAAAATTAGCTGTTAGGAATTTGACGGGAAACGTAAAATCTGAATGATTTTAGTTTAAATACTACCTTAGTTCATTGTATCTTTTAATTCGCCAAATATTGAGACTACAATCACTTTTCTTGACGTCAAACCCAATCCTGGGATGCACAGTACCCATTCACAATCATCGTTTCCAGAATGGCCACAATGCTCGGGTCCTCCCTCGGATGTGCCCGGATATGCAATTGTCGTCATCACCGCCGACATCTCGCAGGCGAACGGCCGCTTCGGTGGCTATTTCTACGGAGCCGAGGATTGCTCTCAGCTCTGCACATGGGATTACGGGAATCTCGGGTGTTCCGGGTGAGTCAAAAAGCTTAACCAATAGCTGAAATTCCTAGTCTCCACTTGGGAGTTGGGTAATTAACCCATTCGAAACCGCAGCGTTTTTTCTTTTTTTTCGTCTGCGGACCAAGCCTTTTTTTGACATTTTTTGACTCCGAAGCAGTTTATCCAGATGGTTGGAAAGATTTAAGAGAGTCTCCTACACCATTTATTTTTGATGAAGTACGATTTGGATTTGACTTCAGTACTTTTCACGATCCTATCGATTATTATTCTTATTTTATCGACGACCAAATTAATCGATATGTTAGTAGGCGAATCTAATAAACATGGAAAAAGGAAAACAAACTGGCAGGATTTCGATGCAAAATCTTTCAAGCTCTTCCTGGCTCTGTATCTTCAAATGGGAATCGTCAAATTACCGACGATTCGTGACTACTCTACTGGAGTAGCAGGCCTGGATTAGGAGGATTTTCCCACATCTCCCACATTATGTCAAGAGCAAAATTTGAATCTATTCTTCAAAACCTGCGTTTTTGTGATAATGAACTGGATTCTGCAGGTGATCGGCTTTATAGGATTAGAGCTAGATGCTAGAGCTAGAGCTAGAGCTATTATGGAACATTTCAATGCAAAACCAGAGGTTGCATTGATTCCGGGCAAATATGACACATCTTTTTTGCCCACTTAATTTGTAGATCTATTACAATTGGAATATACATGTAATGCTGGAAAACAGCAAAAAAAACCAATTAATTGAATGAAAATAGCTCAATTAGCTGCTCAATTAGAATAATCGCTGCGGCGGCCCGTTCCTGAGTTTTTGCTGCAGCGATTATTCGCTGCAGAAGTTTCGAATGGGTTAAACCGAAACGCTTTTTCTGTCTTTTTAGAATAAAACCCTTGCTTTAGAGGTTTTTCCAAAAGCTATCGTACCGCTTTGAAAAAGCTATCGTACCGCTTTGAAAAAGCTACCGTACTTTATATTTTCGCAAGATTTTGTCTAGATTACGGTAGCTTCGACAATCAATCCTTTCCAGTTTCGCTTTCACTCCAAACCCTAATGGTGGCCGCGGGAATTGCACAGTGTTCCAGCAGGATTGGCAAGTAAATGCCTGTCAAAACGTGGGCGCACAGATGAGCAACACCACTGTTTACGCTTTCTGTGGACTCAATGGAACGACACAAGCGTGAGTTGACTTGGAAAATGGTGGGGGAATTGAACCCGGGCGATCTATGGTCTCTAGTAAATGCATAGAAAATATATTTCATTTCTGGCAAAGCTGGAACGCACAGCGTGGGTTGACGTAAAATTTGCATTGATTTGTGACATTGTAGTAGTGTCGTTTAAGTTAGGTAACTAAACCGGGGGCAATTGATGAGCTCTAGGAAATGAATACTGAAATCTTTTCTTCATTTTTGGTGAGCTGGAACGCACAACGTGGGTTGACGTAAAATTTGCATTGATTTGTGACATACTGTAGTAACTAGTTGGGTAATTAAACCGGAGCACTCTCTAGTCTCTAGAAAGCTATCTTTTACTTTCTTAAGCGCCCCGGGAAGTTTATCTTTTTTGATACCCCTCTGAAGGGGGCTTATTAGGACAAATACGGTATTTGAATATCTTCTTCATTTTTCGTCAAGCTGGAACGCATGGAAGCAAAAAGACTAACTTTTTCAGTTGGCCACCAACGACCACAACAACGATGGCTCCGGTTACAACAACCACAACTCCGATCACAACTACCACGACTCCGGTCACAACTACGTATGTTACAGAGCTGCTATTTTATCCTAGAGCTGTTTTAGCACTCGTCCAACTACCACAACCGCCACAACCACAACTACGAGTACGAGTACAACGACAACAACAACCACCAAACCAACGTTCGTTTTTGAAAGGAAAACTTGTCGTCTGGATAGCACAAGATCTAATGTGCCATCCAGATCCAAAGAAAAGCTAATAACCAATTTCGGTGGCTGCACCAATCCGCCACTAATATGTCGAGCTTGAAACCAGTACCCAGACATGTTTTGCCTATTCGTCAAATCTAAAATCTCTTTTGCTCAAAATATGGTGTGCTATCCAGCTAAGCGATTGCCCAATTTTAGGACCACTACTACAACAACAATGCGCACAACGACGCCGACCACGACGCCGACAACGACAACGTGAGTTAACGACTTGAGTCATACAGAAATTGTATAATGGCACCCAGAATCGATATTGAAACGGTTTTTAAAAAGATTTCTTTGGGATTTCTGAATATTTTGAGCTGATCTCGACTTTTAGTCCCACTACAACGACGACCACGACGCAAACGATCGCCACTACCACAACAACGCCGAATCCCGGAAGTGGGTTGTAGAAAGATTAAAAATAAGCAGAATCACAAGCTTTAATATGCAAATTTTCCTGAGAATCGTATGATAATTGCATTTTCAACGGGTAAAACCTTGCCGACTTTATAACTTCATTCCCAAAAGCGGGATCTCGATAATTTTTTTGTATTTCGCCTAGCTGGAGGGCACATGAAAACTTGGCGCGATCAGATTCAAGTTTTTGAACTTTCTGGGCACCCCGGGATTTCTGGTTTAGTTACCCAACTCTTCTAGATTCCCTGTAATTTCTACGTTTATAATATTCCCCAATTTTCAGCCTGTCCCAACGGCTACCAGTTGGAAACATCGAATTTCGATTTGGACTCGGTTGCGCAAGGGAAATTCGTCGGCTATCTCTCGTATGTCGAATCGTGTTATCAAGCCTGCTACAACAATTATGGCTTGGACCATTGTGTGGTAAGTGAACAGTTGCGCAGCTAAAAACCTTCTGTGAGGTCCATGGCTTACTTTGTGGCAAGTTTTATAACTTTTTAGAATTTACGAGAATTTCCGAGCCTGATCTAGAAGCTCAAAAATAGTACTGTCTCATAGTTTTAAAATTTGAGCCTACCTTTTATTGGGAACTACTTTGTGCGTTCCAGAATTGACGTTAGCAAGTTCAAAAAGCTCAGACTCATCCCAATTTTCAGTTTTTCACCTACGAACCCGAAGCGAATGGTCTTTGCTATGTCTACTCATCGATGCCATCGCCATTCGTCTCCAATCCGTCAAGTACCGCCCAGGCATACACGATGTGTAGCAACGTGAGTCAATAACGACTTTTATAGCAAACCTTGGTTTAAAAGGTTTGGGTACGGTAGCTCAAACTACCGTAATCCTTGATCTTTCAGACATCCACCCAATAAAGTCAAGAATTACAGTAATCTTGTCCTTAATAATCTTGTCCTTACTTCTTTTCTTTAAAAAGCAACTGGGAGTCAGAGAGACGGTAGGTTTTTCGAAGTACAACTTCAGCAAGTTTAAATACGCCTAAATATGTTGAAAAGCGTATCCGTCTGCTGACCAGAATTAAGTTTTGCTCGAACTACCGTAATCCCAACCTTTCAGACATCCGGCCAGAACAATCAGGGCAACGGGAACACTCAGGGAAATCAGAATCAAGGTGGAAACGGGCGAAGAAAACGGAGAAGAAGAAGATAAAGAAATTTCGAGAATTTTCCCAAAATTTCCCTCAAATAATCACATTTTTCTGTTATTTCTATTTGTCATTTCGAAAAAGTCACCTAAAAACGCGAAAATCCTCGCGTTGTATCCGTTGTACGTGTAAATGCATTGAATTGAACGAATCGCAGCATAATAAATTAGTTCAAATTGTTATAAAACGCCTCGTTTCTGTACGGACCGTAAGCCCAAAATGTCCAGAGGTGCACAAAGTACTTTTGTCATAACTTTTTATAGACTTATCCAATCTGCATGCTTTTTGGCGTCATTCGATTGGAAATTCTCTGCCGAGTCGAATAACACAAAAAATCATGCAAATTAGATAATTTTGTGAAAAATTATAGCAAAAAGTAGAGTAAACCCTTTTTCTAAAAGAGTAAGAGTAACCAATTCGAAAAACTACAGTAATCTTTCAAATCGCTTTTGCCTGATATAAGGATGAGCTCGAGGAGCCGAATATGGTCAAAATTTAAGGAAAATGCTACGGTAGTTTTCCCAATTTGGCAACCTTTTAGAAAACGGCGCATCTATTGAAAAAGCGACAACCTCTTCCTGCAAAGTTTGCACACTCCAATCGGCAATAAAGAAAAATGTTAGCATGGCAAATAAATTGGCGACCGAGCTGGTTTTTTGTATTGGGTTGTCCAGTTATGAATGCGCGTCTTTACTATTTTGTAAATTTCTCAAGATACCGAACAGAAGTATATGAGTGTTATATATCATTCGAAAGCTGAAGATCTCCACTAGATTTTGGAGTAAGAAAGTTTTTGAATTCATTCAACTTTTTGGGAAATTGACTGCATAAAGGGAGAGGTCGTTTTCGAAAAAACCCATTCCAGCTTAGCTATTCCTCAAGTTTTATGGTGTAAAATAACCGCCCAGAAAAGAAAAGAAAAGTAAAGATGCTCTGAAATTGTTATATTTTAAAAAAAGTTGTATTGATATATCTATTGGTCAAACATCAAACGGTTAACTCAATTTGAGCGGAGCCAAAACTTGATCCAATTTTTGTTTTTTCCTTCCATTTTTTGGCCACCTCTTCTTCTGCGCAGTCAATTTGCCCAAAAGTTGGACAAAAACAAAAACTTTTTATATCAAAATGTAGAGGAGATCTTCAGCTTTCGAATAATACTCATATATATCTTTTTCTTGATTTCGGTATCTTGAGAAATTTACAAAATAGTAAAAAACGCGCATTCATAACTGGACAACCCAAAAGTAAAATGTCGATTTGGAAGGTTTTGAAGCGAAAGATTGGATCGATTTGGAAGCGTCGATTTGGAAGCGAAAAACTTCGCAAATTACAGCTTTCACAGAGAAAACGCTGAGAAAGCTGAGAAAAAAGATTGAGAAGCTTACAGCTGAGAAAAAATTACCAGAGATTTCCTTAAAAATTTGACAACTTCCGAACGCACTGACACTTTCACAGCCAATTAAACGAGAAAAAGTACGGATAATATAAAATCGTTTCCTTTTCATTTAACAAAAGATTTTAAAACTTTATTTTGGATAAGTGAAAGGTAACAAATGAGGCCAAAATAATAACAAAGCTTTTTTCTTGATCGATACGTGGAAATTTGAGAAGAATTTCTCGAAGGGTTCTTCTGAACACCAATAGCCTGTCAATTCAAAAAAATGGAAACAATGATAGAAAGCGACTAGAAGATACACTTTCACAGCCATGATGAATCATCGAAGAGTGATTTTAATCATTTTAATCGATCGAGACGTAGAAGGCTAAGAAGAAATAGCGATGAATACACGGCCTATATCTCTTTTGGTACACGTAGATGCAGTCTTTGGTCGAATCAATACGCCGACGGAAGATTGAGCTTTCCATGACGATTCCAAAATTTTCCAAAAGATCGTTTGCCTGTTTGAGAAGTTGAAGACGATTCTCTCCATCGATTCGTCGCATTCCTGGAGATTGTGAGAGATCTATCGTGAGGCCGTGATATGAAAGAATCCAGATAGCAGCCTCAGGGTTCTTGCTCGGGATTCCTTTGGTGATGATCTGTTGAGAAATCCAATCAATGTAGCTAATGTGTGAAGAGTATGAATGAACAGGCATATAAACATTTTTGATCTGAGTCTTCAGCAAGGCGTTGTAGTAAAAGCAAAATAAATCTTCGGAATAATGCTGAAACACAATTTCAATCTTCTCGCAATCCTTGAGTTGTGTCACAATGAAATTCTCGATGAGATCTTTGATCACTTGATCATCTTTATCGCCTACATCAAAGCCAATATTCAGTTCTGCTTTTTTCTTGATCGATGCGTGGAAATTTGAGAAGAATTTCTCGAGGGGTTCTTGTGAATTCCATTCTAATCGATTCACCGACTTCAAATTGTTCAGAAGTGTGGACTTCTCGTTGATTTGATTCTTCCGGAACAACAAGCGATCGCACGACCGAATATTCTTGATGAAAGAAAAGTGAGAAAAGGGACGATCGTCATTGAGCTCCATGTCATCTGAATTGGAAAACTTCTTAATCCGCATCCTTCTTGATCCGCATAATTCAATCCGAGAAACATGTTTTCCAAAAATGATTGACAAATCCCTCACGAGCATCCCTTGGAATTCTTTATTCACCTTGGCCAACTTTAGCACATCCAATGGTTCCATTTGTTCCAACACTTCCAACTTCAAATCGAAACACAACTTCTCCATCGGGAACATCTTCAGATTCGGCATTTCAAACGGCATTTCGATTGACGCCATTCTTCTACCTGTAAATAGAAAAGATTAGACTTTGTGTTGACAAAAGGGGTGCTTTACGGATCACTGAATGGCAACAGATCAGTGAAATTGACAGTCAGCTAGGGATTATTGCAAAGCCATTTATCTGTAAAGCCCCAAAAGAAACAAATTCGGCAAATCAAAACCAAAAAGCATAAGTAAGCATTCAAAAAAAGCTATAAAACTTTCAGATTCTCTAATCCAATCACTCAAAAGACTCATTTTAGATAGGTTAGAGCCAAATAAAATCTACTAAACTTGGCCTAAAAAGTAACATTTAGGCTTAAACTACGCAGAACAACAAGAAAAGAATGAAAAAAATGAAAAGAAGAAAAGAATGAAAAGAAAAAGAAGAAAATGAATTTTCCAATAGTTTTTTTCCCAATTTGTCCAATCTTCGTCTTTATTTTCCGTCGGAAAAAAACAGGTTTCCTATCAAAAAGGCGGAACAGAAACCATCCTGTCTGTTTAATCAAAATACGCAGGATAACTGAGAAAGAAATTATCGGAGATGTTTCCAGGAAAATGAGAAATTTATTATTGCAAAGCAATTTATCTGTAAAGCCCCAAAAGAAGCAAATTCGGCAAATCAAAGCCAAAAAGCATAAGTAAGCGTTCAACAAAAGCTATAAAACTTTCAGATTCTCTAATCCAATCACTCAAAAGACTCATTTTAGATAGGTTAGAGCCAAATAAAATCTATTAAACTTGGCCTAAAAAGTAACATTTAGGCTTAAGCCACGCAGAACAACAAGAAAAGAATGAAAAGTTTTTCCAATAGTTTCTCCAATTTTTCCATTTTCCCAATTTGCCCAATCTTCGTCTCTATTTTCCGTCGAAAAAAACAGGTTTCCTATCAAAAAGACGGAACAGAAACCATCCCGTCTTTGTAATCAAAATACGCAGGATAACTGAGAAAGAAATTATCGGAGATGTTTCCAGGAAAATGAGAAAAAGGATACGAAAACGTAAAAAGATAAGAAAACCATTTCCATTTGAAGATTATGTGATTTCGGAGATTTCGGGGATACTGTAGGGGTCAAGAACAATTGGGTTGGTGGAAAAGTCCTTTCGGATTTTTTGGGAGAGTACCTTAAATTTGTCCAATTTTGAAGTTTTATAGCTCATCCTAAAGCTGAATTCAAGCCGGATCGATTGGTAAAAACCGTTGTGTCTAGGGGTTATTTTTGACGCTGATCACGAAACACATGTTTTTAGCCTAGGTTTCTGCACGGAAAACCAACGAAACGTGAAAACAGCCATTTTTCGGCTCTGCCGCCCTTTACTAAAATAGCTGTAAAAACTGTTTAGAAAAGAGATATCTCAAAACGGTTTTTACCAATCGATCCGTCTTGAATTCAGCTTTGGGATGAGCTATAAAACGTCAAAATTGGACAAATTTAAGGTACTCTCCCAAAAAATCCGAAAGGACTTTTCCACCAACCCAATACATTGAGCTTTTTGGCTTTTTAGACATCCTTTTTCTCTCTTCACTCCTCTTTTCTTCTTTCCTTTCTTTTTTTCTCTTTCTTTTTCATCTTTTCCTCCTTCTTCTTTTTCTTCCTCTTTTTCTTTGCTTTTTCTTAATCATCCTTCTACTTCAACAAGGTTCCAGTGGGAAATCGCCAAGCTTCATTCTTTCATCTTCTTCTCGTTTTCGCTTTTGAGCTTCGTCGTTGAACTGTGTGTATTCCTTGACCGATGCTCGAAAATTGGCAAAGAACTTTCTGAAATCTTCCGTTGTATTCATGGCAAGCTCTAGGTGACTCACCGACTCCAACTGCCTTAGAATCCTTGCAGAATAGGCGTTGATCGGGTCTCCACTTTGTCCCATGAAGTGACTCCTTTGATGAAAGGAAGCATATAAGTACCAAGATCAAATGGATATGAATCGTCGAATTTCTGTGTCGTCACATTTCGTCCAACCGCCGTATTCTCTCAAACGGATTTCCTTCAGGTGTTCTCCAAAATGATAGATTGGTCCTTTGAATAAAAAGAGTAGTCTCTTGTTAGTAATCAACTTGTCTTGTCTTGTCAACTTGTCAACTTCGGCATATCTTGTTGATCGAGATGTCGTGCGACCTTCTTGATTCCAACGGGAAGTCGCCAAACTTCACCATTCCTTTTTCTTGCTTTCGCGTTTAAGCTCGCGTCTCAACCGGCATTCCCGTACCTGAAATTAAAAAGATATCATTTGTAACATTACAGGGTGACCAGAAATAACGTTGCGGAATTTTCGGCAGCCTAAATTCCTCAAAGTTTCAGTTTTGGGAGACAAATTTATTTTTAATCTATTCTCTGTGATTGTTTTTATTAGTTTCTTTGTTGCTTTACTTTGTCTCAAGTTTATTCATTTTTTTATAGGATGACAAACAAGGGATCTGCCATTCTGGAGCTCCATCGTCAAGGTCAATGCGTGAATGTGATCTTGCTACGATTGCTACGTGTTTCTCATCAGCTCGTCTCAAAAGCGATTAAGCGATACAAGAAGCTTGGCAGCGATGGAGATCGTCCAGGAAGAGGCAGAAAAAGAACAGTCAACACCTCCAGAAATCGCAAAGTGCTTCAGAAGCGCGTAGGCCGGAATCCACAGGTCTCAATGAGTAAGATCCCTCGATAGACGGGATCGCTCGCGAATCGGTTCGACTTGTGGCCAAAAATGAGCTCAATCTTCACCCTTAGAAGCTCAAGCAAGGGCAACAACTCGACGACGAAAAAAAGCAAATTCGACTCGAAAGATGTCGAGGACTTTTCAAGCGGGTCTCAACTCCACACTGGGAGCGAATCCTGTTTTCTGACGAGAAGCTCTTCTCGGTGGAGCAAAGCTACTACCACCATTTGGTCGATCGGATTTGATCAACGTCCTCTCCAGGTAGCACTGCCACTGTTCAACACCGACAAAATCCCAAATCGGTCATGGTATGGGCCGGAATCTCCGGAAAGACCGGAAAGATCGGCAAAACTCCTCTCATTTTCATCGATTCTGGGGTAAAAATCAATAAGGATGTGTACCAAAAAAAGATTCTTGAGGATGTTTGCTTTCATGGGCTCAACAGCATTTTGGTAACGGACTTTGGACCTTCCAATAAGACTCCGCTCCTTCTCATCGAGCCAAATCCACACTGGACTGGTGTAGGTCAAACCTTCCGGATTTCATCTCGGCCCGGGAATGGCCTCCATATTCATGCGATCTGAATCCGTTGGACTACAGTGTTTGGTCAATTTTGGAGGCAAGGGCTTGTACAAAACCCCACAAAAGTTTGGAGGCTCTTAAGGGATCGTTGACCAGGGAATGGGATCGAATCACTCGGGCCGAGCTGCGGCCCATCGCCGAAAACTTCATCAAGCGTTTAAGGCTCTACATCGAAGCCAAAGGTGGCCACTTTTGAAGAAAAGTAGATTTTATGCTCTCTTTATATCATGTTGTTAATAAAAAATTGTTTTTGTTACAAAATCTTTTTGGATTTTTAAAAAATAGGCTAAATTAGGCCACAACGTTATTTCTGGTAACCCTGTAAATATTCAAAGTAAATTATTTTTCTATTAGTGTACTATCAAAAAAGGCAATCACAAGCAGCGGTTGTTAGACAAAATAAAATGGTCCTAAGAAGCCTAAAACGAAAAGCTTGCACTTTTCGGACAAGAAAGATACTTTTAAAACTTGATTTATTTACATGTCGTCCAAAAGGAAGAATTTGTGGCCATTTCCAATGGAGAAGTTGTGCTTCGATTTGAAGTTGGAAGTGTTGGAACAAATGGAATGATGGGACGTACTTGAGTTGGCCAAGGTGAATCATGGATGCTCGTGAGGCATTCCAAGGGATGCTCGTGAAGGATTCGTCCGTCGTTTTTGATGAGCACATTTCTTGGATTCAGTTACGCAATGGGACGATTTGGGTGGAGAAGTTTTTCAATTCAAATAAAATCGAGCTCAATGTCGATCGTCTCTTTTCTCACTTTTCTTTCGTCAAGAAGATTCGATCATGCGATTGCTTGTCGTTCGAGATGGATCATCAATTCAACGAGGTCATTGGCGATCACTTGTCGTTCTGGATGAATCAATTCAACGAGAAAACACACTTTTGAACAATTCGAAGCCGGTGGATCGATTCTCCAAGCCCTCGAGAGTTTCTTCTCAAATTTCCACGCATCGATCAAAAAAAAAGCAGAGCTGAATATATGTTGGCATCCAGTGATCCGTAAAGCACCCTTTTTGTGAATACAAAGTCTAATCTTTTTTATTTACAGGTAGAAGAATGGCGTCAATCGAAATGCCCTTTGAAATGCCAAATCTGAAGACGTTCCCGACGGAAAAGTTGTGTTTTTTGAAGACTCAAATCAAAAACGTTTATATGTATGCTACTTATTCACATGTCTACACTGGTCACCAAATGAAACAAAGCATGACCGTCGATTGTCCACTTGGAAAAATGAAATGAACTTCTTAGAAATGAAATGAATTATTGATAGCTTGTGGGTAAAATTACCCCTTCAGACAAAACTTTTGTTATTTCAGCCTAAGCCCTTTAAAATTTTTTGCAATTTGAAACAAAACGATGCATTTTGTGGTCACTATTCAAAAGTTTGCATTTAAAATCTTTATTTCTCAGCTTGGTGGCGGTCCCCAATCGGCGACTTTCTGCATTCCGTCATCTCCGTCATCGGCATAAGCTCCATCATCGCGAAATTCCCAATAGGTAATGTCGGGTTGCCATTCGGGACCACCGCAATCGTTGCTAGAAAAAGTTTTTCTCGAAAATGAATCATCCCTTACAATCCCCAAACGTCCACGTGAATGTACCAGTTGCCCGAGTCACGAGCCGCTTGATCGTTATTGTTTGCATAACACCAGAAACATGTTCGGCCGCCCGCATGTGACCCGAATTCCCAGCCTATCGCCTAAAATTAGAAGGTATTATAAATGGAACATCATTATAACATGAGAACCATTAAAATTATTTTCTAACATCGCTCAATTCTCTTACATGCTCCCTTTAAAAAACAGATCGGCAGAAGCAGAAGTTCTGAGAAAGTTACCAATCAAGATTCGAGATTAAGTGTATAAACGTGAAGCAATAAAAAAACGATTAGCTGCAGTTGATTATTTTAGCTTATAAAACGTTCAAAGTAGAAGTACAGTGCTGGTCAATGAAATATCATATTTGAAAAAACACTTTCGCACTTTCGCGCGTCTGTAACTCCCTTGTCTTTCACTTTAAACTATTAGTGTTTTACCTTTTCTGAAAGCTCTTTTCAAGGGCTACACAATGGTAATATTAATATTTAGAAATACGGTAAAGACAAGGAAGTTACAGACGGGCGAAAGTGCGAAAGTGTTTTTTCAAATATGACATTTCATTGTCCAGTAGTGTAACTCTTTTACAATTTCTTCAACTAAAGTGTAGTCCGAAATAAGCAATAGCTTTTACAATTCCCACGTTTTCCTTTTCCAATGTCCACCATCCATTCTCATCCGATCCATCACCCATGATCGTGTCATCGGCCGATGCACATTTCAGGTAAATCGACGCCGCCGACAACTTGTTCGTCACCAACACTTTATTTGGTTCCGTCAACGATTTGATGATCTCGAGAGCTTGAACGGCGGGTGCGGCGAAGGCTATATGAATGAAATGATTTGGAAGGGTTTTCTGATTAATTCTCGGAAAGTTCTTGGCCTTTTTGAATGTTTTTGCCTTGTTTATTAAGTTTTTGCATTTATTTGGCGATATTTGGCGCTAGGTTTCTGACTGGTAGATGTTACCGGGTTTTTAGCAAAACCTACTAAGCTCTTATCCAAAAATGTAGCAAAATTTCTGTAGTTTCTGGAGCATATAGTTATTTTTACAAGCGGACTCTTAATTTTTGAGCTATGCCCTTTTCCGCGCCCTCCAAAAAAGGCCCCTGCGCCTTTTTTAAAGTTTGAGATTAAATATCTTTTGCAAAATGCATTATTGGCTAGAATATCCGAACTAAAATTTAGTCAAAATTATGTAATCAATTTTTTTACCAAACACATGACTTAAAAGTGCATCTGATGTCCATTTTATTTGAATTGAAAAACTTCCCCACCGAAATCGTCCCATCGCGTAATTGAATCCAAGAGAAGTGCTCATCAAAAACGAGCTGGTGAAAATGGTGGTAATGGCGGAAAATGTGTGTAAAAAGACTTTTTTTTTCGCTTTTTTATTAGATTCCAGTTCAAGTTAGCTAAAACAAGACTTTAGCTGATAATTGAAAACATCCTTTCAGCAGCAGTGTAACACAATATTCTAGCGTGAACGTTTATATCACTTTAGGCGCAGAGGCCTTTTTTGGAGGGGGCGGAAAAGGACATAACTCAAAAACTAAGAGACCTCTTGTAAAATAATTAAAAGTTCCAGAAACTACAGAGATTTTGCTACATTTTTGGATAAGAGCTTAGTAGTTTTTGCTAAAAAGCCGGTATTATCTACGAGTCAAAAACCTCGAGCCAAATTTCGTCAGCCACCCTGTAATTTGGCCAATTCTCCCAAATTTTAACGCTCATTAACATCAAATAAATCTTCGTCAATGTTTATTTACCCACCTGTGCGATCAGCAAGAGACGAGCTGAAGAAAAAGACCCCAATAAAAGGCACAAGGTAAATGTTTTTGTAAATCATGACTGTGTTGATAAAACTCTTCTAAATTGAAAGAGCACGCTTTTGTGATCGACAACCAACCCCTTTATACCGCATTCAATTGTACCTAAAAATTTTCCATGACAAAATATTGTCG
This sequence comes from Mesorhabditis belari, assembly GCA_958450365.1. NCBI lineage: Eukaryota > Metazoa > Nematoda > Chromadorea > Rhabditida > Rhabditidae > Mesorhabditis > Mesorhabditis belari. Next base: position 1,273,409 of record CAUEEP010000911.1, read on the forward strand.
CCAAATGTGCTCATGTTTTGATTTGGCTTCGTGAGAATTCTGTTTACAATGAATCTAATAACAAAACGGCAGAAAATGCGCTTTTCATCTCATGTTCATCTCGGGTACACGAGAACAAAAAATCAAAAATAGATTCAAATAATGTAGGCAAAATTTTGCTTTTGAAAGTACAAGCCTCAAAGCAAAACAAAATTTAGATGAACTCAAATTGGACCACATTGAATCAGAAATCAATCAAAGTAATCAAGGCCCAATTCGATTGCTTTCGAAATAGCCACACGTCATCGAAAGCTTACGGTCCGCGCTGAACGGCATCTTGGACGTCTGTTGTCAGATTCGGTGATGTCGCTACAGGACATCAAGGCAAAAATTGGAGCTCCCCTCCGCGGGGGAATGCCAAGATGCCGCTTTTTCAAAATGCCGTTTTTTCAAAATGTATTCGGTTTTGCTCTGTCGTTATTTCTGTAGTTTTTTTCTGGAATTTACACGATCTTTTTTAATTGTAATTTATTTGCAACAAACATCATCGTCTTTAAAAACGGCATTTTGGCAAAGGGTATTTTGAAAAAGCGGCACTTTGGCAGGTATTCCCTGTCCACAAAAGCACTCTTTCTCGAGCCATGAAGTGTATGCCTTACATCAAAAGAGCAGTCATGAAGAAAGCACCAAAACTGAAGCCGGCGCACAGAGAAAAAGGACGTCTTGGGCTCGGGATCACACCACCATCGATTAGAGAAAAGTACATTTTCTGCCTTGAGCTGTTGACTATTTTTTTTCTTTGTAGGTTCCGCGATAAGAAAAAATTTAATTTGGATGTTCCAGACGGCAACAAGTACTATTGGCACGATCAATGTGGATGACGTTCTTGATTTAATCCACTTGGTGATCCAAATGATTGTTATCCATGCTATATTGAAGGTTGTTTTACATTTACAACCTTCAATATAGCATGGATATAGCATTCAATATAGCATCCTACGATGGTACCATCCTTGAGGATCCTTGACTTGAGGATGGTACCATCCTCAAGCTCTAAAGCTTTTCAGGCCTGAAAGCCTTTCAGTACTGAAAGCCTCTCAGGCGTTAAGTTGCCTCATACTTAAGTTACCCCATACTTGGTGATCCAAATGGTTGTTATCAATGCTATATTGAAGGTTGTTTTACATTTACAACCTTCAATATAGCATGGATAACAACCATTTGGATCACCAAGTGGATTAAATCAAAAATGGAGAGGCAACTTTCGCTCAGTCAGATGAGCATCAAATAAAAATTTGTTTTGAATAACTTAAAAAGTAACGAAGTAACGATCCTCTTTGATTTTTGCTTTCTTTAGATGCACTCATATGTTCATCCAGATTGGGTTCGACCTACTCGCTTTGTGCTTAATGTGAGTTAGATGGTGTATTTCAACATTTTTGTATTGCTTAGCGTATTGCGCGCGACGGTACTGTTCTCCCAACGAACGATGTCAATGCGCGGTACGCATGTTTCATTGATGGCTGTCCTTGGAGAGGAAACTACCGGTAAAGATTACATTTTAAAATTTGCTATTATTTTTAATGTTTAATGCCAGCCGTTCCAACCACATGAAAACTTAACACAAAGGATGGATTCCAAAGAGAACACGTGCAGCAAACGTAAGAACGCCTAAGTTTGAAATACAGTCATCAAAAAACTCTTGGACGACCAATGTTTCGTCATTTTTCTCCCGTTAGATCGCATTCAAATAAACGGATCTCCATGAGTTTTTTGTAGTATTTTGTGAGAGCTTTAAGATGAGATTCTTAGATTTTTGATTTCTCTCTAAATAGAATTTTTCAAGCTACTTTTGCATAAGGGGATAAGGTCCTTTTTCTCAGATTTTGTTCAAGGCTTCATAACTACCAGTAGTCTTTCATTTTCATCAGAACAAGATTAATAAATAAGTAATAGACGATCTAATGCCATTATAATTGGAACCGTTTTCAATGGGATCCATTCATTCTTAAAATACAAATTTTTAAAAATCATATAATAAATAAATAAGGTTTTTCGATCATAAAACTCTTAGTTCAAAGAATATCGAAAAGCTCAATGGTATCTTTTAACAACCTTTAAAAATGCTACATAAAACTCTCTATGGTCAATATATTTGAATGTATGGACCAAGTGAACGCTGACCGGCCAAGACTTTCTTTGACGACTATATCAACCTGTATATATAATTTTTTCTCCAGAGATGGTGCTGCCGACACCCCCGTTTCGGGTACAACCACGACACACCGGCTACTCCACTCCAATCCACGATCGCTCACCATTCCTCGCCCATATGAGCCGGATGGCCGAATCGCAGAAGTTCGTGAGTTTTTTGCTGGCTTTTTTGCAAACCCTCATCGTTGTAAAAAGAGTTCGAAAGAACCACTATGGCCTAGTCGCAGCGTCGGATTTGTCACTCCAGAGGTGGGTTTTTCGACCGGCCTCAAGTCATGTTTTTTGCAAAGGCCCAGTAAACAAAAGCGGCATATTGATCCTAACTAAGGACACCAAATTTACAGTTCGTTTCAGGACATTCGTTGCAACTTCGATTCCGATTGTCCATCTATTGGATTGGTGAATTGAAAACTGCTGGCTATTGTCATATGTCACAGTTTGAGCACTTTCTTCAAAAGAAACCCATTTTGGTGTCAATGGAAAAGTTGTAGAGAATCAAAAACTAAGCTTATATCCAAATTTTCAGAACGATTCAAAAACTGGTTTTCAAGAAATGCCAAATTTACGAATTTTCATAACGCTTGCATTTTAAGCGAAACTACTAAGTGTATCTTATTGGAAATTTGGCTATAAGCCTAATTTTGATTCTCTTTTGATTTTTAATTCTCTACAACTTTTCTATTGACACCAAAATCGGTTTCTTTTGAAGAAAGCGCTCAAACTGGGACATCTCCAGTCCTCCATTTTTGAGTCTCACACTTGTCTCACACACAAACCAAAATCCTACTACGAAAGAGGAATTCGCAAATTGCCTGTAAAATGGGCAGAAGTCGTCAATAATAATGGAAATTATTTGGAATGAATTGATGATTTTATGTTGAATAAATTTTAGTTCAAAGTTCGGCAGTTTTCAATTCACCAACCCAATAGTTGGGAGTGTCGAAGAGGTTGCTATGTCTAAGGAACGTATTCCTTAAAGTTTTCCACACAATTTTGAATTTAGTGAGATGTTCAAATCGAAACTTTAAGAAAAGTTGGCTTATTTACCATCAAGATCATTAATCAATTTCAGAGATGATGAATTGGTGCTTAAAACTTGTGAAATTGTTGTTTTAAATGAACAATTCAATACAAGCTTCATGATAATCTAAAAATTCGAAGGCTTAGCAAAATTGAAAGAACATCAAAATTGGATATTGAGACTTTACAGTACGTTTAAGTACTATAAAGAATATAAAGTTATTTCCGAGTTTCAAACAAATGCTATAATGGTTTGGTAAGCTTTTGAATCCGATGAACATGAGGTTTTACGCACAATTTTCACTTTGAAGTGCAAAATTACTTCATTTTTTAGTTTATCAGCCTTGGAAAGGCAGAATGAAGATCGTCAAAAAGAAAAGTTTATTGAATATTTAAATTTTTCAGCTAATTTTAGGAATGAGCTTCGTCGAGAATCGGAAGCTTTGAAAGCACAATTAAAAAGCCAAACGTTTGCGTCTCATTTTTCAAGAACAATTCAAATCTAGAAGTGAACTTCAATCAACAAATAATCAACTCAAAGAGCGGATGGTGGGAATGAAACCACGCCCACATATCTTTCCAAAAATAAAAAGATTGCAAGCCTCAGCCAATAAGTGTTGTATACTATTCGCAAGCCCGGAATCTCCTCTACAAAATACTGCAAAAAGTTTCTGAATTGGATTGATTATTGAGGATTTGGGGAGACTTTTAAGTGGAAAGATCAAAAATGGACATTTTCTGGAAAATGTTCATTTATGTTTCTGGAAAATGTGTTTCTGATAATAGCCATGTAATATTTTTTGTTAGAAAATACCGCCAATTAAAGCTATTTCAAAATAGCATAAAAGAAAAGAACTCCTTTTGTTTGTTCCTTTTGTTCTAGAGCTAAATCATTGTTTTTCGAAAAAATCCCATTTTAGGCCAAAACTGCCAAAACAAAACGGCTAGTTTCAACTCTGAATTCTCATATCTCAATAGAATCTAAGCTGGTCGTTTAATTTTGGCAATATTGAGTAATGTATATCCTTAATATACTGGAGAAATTTCAAGCGAAAAGATCCGTGAAAGCGATAGTTGCAGAAGGCGCAAGTACCCAGGTTGAGACTCGACCTGCGGTTACTTTTTAACACCCAAGTTCCCAATGATCAACCCAATTCAAAATCTTTTGGCACTAACTTGTAGAGGAGATTCCGCGCTTGCGAACAGTATACAACACTACAATACAACACTTATTGGCTCAGGTTTGCAATCTTTTTATTTTTGGAAATATGTGAGCGCTGTTTTCATTCCCATCACCCTAAGACATGAATACAATACTATATGATTACTTAGATGATTTAGTTGATCAGAATAGCGGCTGGGGTGGCCTGTAATGGAGAATGGAGAAGGTAGAAGTGACTGGATCATCTAAAATGAACTCATAATTTGGTAATATTCAGAATTTCATGGTTTACTGTGAAATCTAGTTTTTGGAAGCAATGTTATCTAGGTCAAGTTTTTGCCTTCATTGTTTTAGTTCTACAAGAAAAATGGCTCACAAGTGGAGGATCCAAAGGCAATCCAACTATTCCCTTTAAAAGCTCTCAGGTCGCCTTTGGATCCTTCCCTTGTCAGGTTCAAAACTCACACTTCTTTCAATCGATCAATCGAGTTCCAGCTCGCCTTGAAGTGTTCGGTCGAGTGCTTTGATCGTTCGATATTTGACAAAACATTGGAAAGTGTACTTCCGTGGCTCACCAAAATAGCTCTCGAAATAGCTACTACTGTCCTTTTCCTCGGAGCACGTGATAAAATAATTGGCCTCGTTGTTCACGAATCGCTTCTTGTAGTAGCCCTTGTAGAAGCACGAAGAAGACTTCTCGATGAATAGCTCCTTATTCACTTGCCTTATTTCCAGCTCTTTCTCCACTTCTTTCACTGCTTCTCGCATGAAAGCCGCCTCCTCCGAATCGTCTCTCAACTCCTCACACCCTCGCTCCTCGTCGAACATTTCCCGATAATCCTGCGAGTTCACATGGACATCCTCTAGAATCTCGTGTCCATGCAAGTTCACCAGATAGCATCTCTCATTGCTGGCTGTGGGGTTTTCTTGGAAGAACACTTGCTGGATTACGCGCATGAAGCGAAACCAATTCCCGGAAGGGAAACAGAGCAATTTTCCCGGAGCCTGGAAAATAGGGGCTCCCGGCAGCAACCGTCCTCCCCAAGCAATTGAATAGCAGTCTTGTAAGGTTGGCCTTTTGATGAGGTCTTCCAAAAACTCATTGGCTTCTTTTTCTTTGCTTGGCATATAAAAGATTTCAAGTGCCAATAAATCTCGAATAGTGAAGTGAGAACGAGAAAGGATAATCTTCGCCAACTCCAGATGGGTGTCAACATGAAATCTGAATAGATAGTCGGCTTTCGGCAAGAACTCATTGTTCTGAAAGAGATTTTCGACGAATCTTCTGACAAGACGCGTGTCCAGAGTGCTAGAATCCAAAATGCTGATCGTGCAAGATTTCAACGAAGTGATTTTATTATTCAGAAGAGCCCAGAAAGTTTTTCCTTTTACATTCAACGGGATTTTCTTGTCTTTGCTTATCAAAGTGACGTTGTGGCCGGAGACTTCAAATTCGATTTCACCATTGCTCATTTGAATGTCGAATACCAGATCATCAAGAGTCTTCGCATGATAGTCGGAATCCAAGAGCCTGATATTTAGTTTCGACATTCTCGACGGAAACGGGCCGTATTTGAGGATTTTCCGCTCTAAGCTTTTGCTGGCCCGAAATGCCTGAGAGGTGTCATTTAAATGAATCGATTTAACAATGCAATCCTTCAGCTCTTCTGGCAAGAACGAATAGGGAAACATTTTGGAGTATTTCAAGAAATGGCTCGAGAAAGAGAAATTCGAAAAAATATTGGGTGACAAAACCCCTTTCATGGTGTCATTCTTCTGTGTGTCTGCACTTGACTTTCTCTGCCGAAAAAGAGCTTTTTCCGGTGTCTTTTCCGTGACGACATCCACTAAATAGGCTACCACCAGCTTACAAAGAAACATCGATTGTCATTGCTGGCTATTGTCATAAGTCACAGTTTGAGCACTTTCTTCAAAACAACCCCCTTTTCGTGTCAATGGAAAAGTTGTAGAGAATCAAAAACTAAGCTTATATCCAAATTTCCAGAATGATTCAAAAACTGGTTTTCAAGAGATGCCAAATTTACGAATTTTCACAAAACTTGCATTTTAAGCGAAACTACTAAGTATATCTTTTTGGCAATTTGGCTATAAGCCTAATTTTTGATTCTCTACAACTTTTCTATTGGCACCAAAATGGGTTTCTTTTGAAGAAAGTGCTCAAACTAGGCTGACAGCTGACATCTCCAGTCCTCCATTTTTGAGTCTCACACTTGTCTCACACACAAACCAAAATCCTACTACGAAAGAGGAATTCGCAAATTGCCTGTAAAATTAGCAGAAGTCGTCAATAATAATGGAAATTACTGGGAATGAATTGATGGTTTTATCTTCGATAAATTTTAGTTCAAAGTCCCGCAGTTTTCAATTCACCAACCCAATACTTCGCGCACCTATGGATAGTTACGGTCCGTACAAAAAGAGGCGTGTTATAACAATTTGAACTAATTTATTATGCTGCGATTCGTTCAATTCAATGCATTTACATGTACAACGGATACGACGTGAGGATTTTCGAGGTTTTTTGGGTGACTTTTTCAAAATGACAAATAGAAATAACAGAAAAATGTGATTTTTTGAGGGGAATTTTGGGAAAATTCTCGAAATTTCTTTATCTTCTTCTTCTCCGTTTTCTCCGCCGGTTTCCACCTTGGTTCTGATTTCCCTGATCGTTTCCGTTGCCCTGATTGTTCTGGCCAGATGTCTGAAATGTTGGGGTTACGGTAGTTTGAGCAATACTTAATTTCGGCCAGCAGACCGATACGGTTTTCAGATAAAATTGAGCTACTGTACCGTCGTCAATAATAATAGAAATTATTTGGAATGAATTGATGGTTTTATGTTGAATAAATTTTAGCTCAAAGTCCGGCAGTTTTCAATTCACCAACCCAATATTTACAAAAAAGCTTCATACTATTGGGTTGGGGAGAATGAGTCGGCGCCGAAAATCAAAGAAATTTCTAAAACTTATAGCAGACTTTGTCAAATGATATGCGTTTGATATCCGTAGAAGGGTAACTAATTCTCTACAAAATAATATTTAAAAGAGAACTCAAACAGCGCCTCAACTCAACAAAGGATCATTTTTTTCACAAAATCGATAAACTGTCATCTAGAGTAAACGGTTGGAGGGATCTTCCTGAAAATTTGGTAACTTATGTAATTGAGTGTGCTCTATCTTCTTTATATAAACACCAAAGGAGGTTTATGTGGAAGAAACTGTTCAAGCAATGAGTCAGACTTTTTGTCATTTTGATTAGCTGTGTTTGGGAATCCATAAAATCCCAAAAAAGAAAAGCTTTGTGGAATCTCTCAAAAGCCATTTTGTAAAGAAATAGTGGACCATTTTGATGAAACAAAACATGTATCTAAAGAAGGTTTTATGGGTGCAAAAAGTTTCTTTAAATTTCGGCGCCGACTCATTCTCCCCAACCCAATAGACTGTTATATTCATTTTCCTCAGCTTCACCAACCCAATATTTACTCTTACCGAAATTATGCTTCACCCTGTAGAGTATGTTCATCCCAACTGATGCATAAATAAAAAGTGTTTGCTTTCAAAAACTAACAGTTAAAAAGAACAGCTTTTACTTCAAATCCGGCACATCAATTTGCCGCCAAATTTTCAAAATTTCTCTCCTTGAGTGTGTGTTACACAAAATTCAAAACATTCTCATCGCAAAGACTTTGAAAAGGATGTTTTGAAAAGGAACACAGAAAGAAAAAACGGAAATCAATCGAATCATTTATTTGAACCGATTTTTCTTTGTTTAGAGTTTCAACTGATATTGTTTTATATTCGTTTACTAGACTTTTATATTCATTTTCCTCTTTTCTATTATTTGGATTCACTCTCAAGAAAGTTACACTATGACCGCCAGTAAAAATGACTCCAATAGAGATCGATTTTTGAATGATCTACGGAAGTTGTTTGAATCAAGTGAGCTTTGGAAGATTTATCAATCATAAAATCAATACCAATCAAATTTTGCTCTTATGGGAACAGTGTTTTCTTGAGTGAAATGCGCCTATTTTAAGAATTACTGTAATCAAACTGTCAGTTTTCGTTGGATCAGCCCAATTTCGTTGGATCAGCCCAAGCCTGATTTACCGAGCCTTGTGATCCCTAATTTCAATAATCAAAATGTAATCAAAATTGAACTGATTGAATGAAAGCTAATAGTCGGATTACGATAGTTTTCTGAAATAGATTCCTTTTAGAAATGCATTAGTCAAGGGTAACACTCACCAATGGTGAGTCACCATAGACAATTTAGGGTACTATACTCCCCATCCCAATCACTTATACCCCCATAATTTACATTTGCATTAACAATTCAATCACGATGGGCAAAACATTTTTGATGAGCACTGTTTGTGTGATTGTTACGTGCAAATTTTTAAAATATAAATTTTGGGGTATAACACATCCGCGCGAAATGGTGTTCTCTATCAGAATTTCACGTTTGAATATCCATTCGACGCAGAAAATTGTGCTGAATCGAATGGTGAGGAAATTATCGAAATCCGTCTGACTCGATTTTTAAAAATCGCCTTTTATCGAAAAAACCGCACTTTTACAATCAACTCGCTCGCCGCGACCAACTTTCGGTGGCTCGTTCTCAGCGTGGTCGAAAGATTGCGCCCTCAACCGATAACTTTTGTGTGGACGTGTGCAAAGATCATTTCGATACCAAAGAAATAAGAATTGATCAACTCTGCGAAGACTTGATGCCTTTTTAAGTTGAAAATGACGTTTTTTTGACTCTCTGCCCGCTAAAACGTAGACAATCTACGGACGTGACGTACGGACAATCTCGGGCGTGTTTTTAGTTTTACATGCTTAGGGAGGATTATTAAAGTTAAAACAAAGCAAAGAAAGAAAATTAATTAGCAAATTAGTTACTGATTCTGGCTTAGTTGTTTGTAGGTGTTGTGGGTAGCAAAATTTTGGGTACATGTTGATAGCTTAAAAATCGTTTTCCGGCAACTAATTTTTAGTTTTACATGCTTAGGGAGCTAAAACAAAGCTTAGGAAGGTAAAAAAAAAAAGCAAAAAAACCGCATTTTGGGTGTGTCCCGGATTCGCCCATTTAACCCATTTAACCAAAAAGGCATCAAGTCTTCGCAGAGTTGATCAATTCTTATTTTTTTGGTATCAAAATGATCTTTGCACACGTCCACACAAAAGTTATCGTTTTTGAGGGCGCAATCTTTCGACCACGCTGAGAACGAGCCACCGAAAGTTGGTCGCGGCGAGCGAGTTGATTGTAAAAGTGCGGTTTTTTCGATAAAAGGCGATTTTTAAAAATCGAGTCAGACGGATTTCGATAATTTCCTCACCATTCGATTCAGCACAATTTTCTGCGTCGAATGGATATTCAAACGTGAAATTCTGATAGAGAACGTTTTTTTTGCGGATGCGGATGTGTACAGGGTGCGGCAGAATTATAGGTGCATGACATAAAGACGGAAAACGAGCCTTCGCTCTTGATTTTGCACTCGAATTTATGTTTTTGTTGTTATTTTATGATTGAAATTGTATTTGTAAATTATAATTTTTTATAACTTTGAGTTTCAGGCCATGGTTCGCGCTTGCCCGCATCGACAATTGATCGTGGAACTTCATCGGAAGGGCGAATCGGCGACCGTGATCGGAAGAAAGTTGGGAGTGCATCGAAACGTTGTTAACCGAGTCATTCAACGCTACAACGAGTTGGGATCAATGTCTGATCGGCCGCGAGGAGGTGTTTGTCCATCTGTGGTGACGAAAGGCAACATCAAGAAGGTCAGGGATCGCCTGCGAAAGAAGCCCAATCAGTCCGCTCGAAGAATTGCCAAACATATGGGTGTATCCGATCGATCAATCCGTCGAATTATCAAGGACAAGCTCAAGTTCAAGCCCTACAAGAAGAACAAATCCGCTCTGCTTTCGGCAGGCGCCAAATTGAAGAGAAAAGATCGATGTGAAAGCCTTCGTCTTCGTTTCAACGGAATCGACCATAGGAACATTTTGTTCACCGATGAGAAAATTTTTACGATTGAAGGAATTCTGAACAAGCAGAACGATCGAGTTTGGTCGAAAACTCAACCAAATGTTACCGTCGGTCGCAGCGGCCACCCAGCTTCAGTCATGGTTTTTGGCGGTGTGACGGCTTCCGGCAAGACACCACTGATTTTGGTGTCTTGCCACAAGGAGTCAAAGTTAATGCGAACACGTACTTGGATATGCTAAAGAAAAAACTTGTTCCCTGGGCTCAAAATCACTTCCAAAATCGCATCTGGACCTTCCAGCAAGATGGTGCTCCCGCTCACAAAGCCAAGATTGTTCAGGATTTCTGCAAAGCGACTTTTCCCGACTTCATTGCATTCAACGAGTGGCCCCCAAGCTCCCCAGACCTCGATCCATTGGATTTCTCGGTCTGGTCTATTCTTGAAGCCGAGGCCTGTCAGAAACCTCACAAAAACCTCGAAAGTTTGAAGAAATCTCTCTTGAAAGCCTGGGAGGGTCTGGACGCCGCCTACTTGGTCGCCACGGTCGACGCCTTTCCCAAGCGACTCAAATCTTGCATCGACGCCAAAAGAGGAAGATTCGAATATGATCAATAAAAGTTGTTAATTTAAGTTCAATAAATATGTTAAAACTGTTTTTGTGGCAAATTTTTCGTTTTTTGGTCATATTCCAATGGAACTTCTCTGCACCTATAATTCTGCCGCACCCTGTATAACCCTATTGATGCGCTTGTGGGAGAGGTACTATGGGTACGCTCCTGAGTAAAGATACAATAACGACAGATCAAAAATCTGAGCCCCGTGAAATGTTGTGTGCACTCCAGCTAAGAAATTCACGAAAAATTAAAAAATTCTGAGCACTCACAAAAGAGGAATAGCGCCCGAAGATTTGAGAGTCTGCGCGCTAACATGTGGGCAAATTATCCTAGCCCAAAGGGTCAAATGGCTGCAAAATCGCTGGACTTTTTTCGTTTTTTCAAATTGAATTTAATTTATGTTGCTTTAATAATGAATGCAGTTAGATTGTTTGATTTTATTAGCTGGTCCTTTATCCTTTAAACAAATCAATCTATTACAGAAATAAAAACTTAATTTTTTTGGATGGCTCACTGAAGGAATTATCACAAAGTAAATGCGAAAAAACGAACCAAAAGTCCAAAAGTGCGAAAAAAGTTCAGCGATTTTGCAGCCATTTGACCCTTTGGGTTACGGTTATTTACCCACATTCTGCGCGCAGACCCTCAAATCTTCTGGCGCTTATTCCTCTTTTGTGAGTGCTCAGAATTTTTTAATTTTTTGCGAATTTCTTAGTTGGAATGCGCACGACATTTCAGATGATTCAGATTTTTGATCTGTCGTTTCAATTTTTTGGACTTGTACTGAAGGGGGACACAATGATCCACGGCTAACGTTAAAATCGAGTTTTTAAAAATTAAAAACCTGATCAATACCAATTTTTATATGCTATCCAACTAAGAAAAATCCAAAATTTCATTAGAATTTGTCTACTCAAAAAAAAGTTAATAGGGTGAACACGTTTCCAGGCCATTTCTTCCAAAAACCGCAACAATTCAACTTGAATTTCTCGTGATAAAAGCACTGACGATCTAAAAAAACATTTTACTTTAAATTTTAACTTAAACATAACTAGAATCACGATAAAAAGAAAACAAGAACAAGAACAATGTATAATAACAAACAAATCGACAACAATTCAGTCATTCATTAAATCATCATTCAATTAAAGAAAAACAATCATTCGAAAAGGCTTTAAGTGAATGTGAATAATATGTAATTCAGTTTTTTTCAAGTTTTGTGACAAATTTTTACCTGTTTTTTGTCGAATAGATGTAAACCTGGAACAAATAGCCTGGAAACGTGTTCACCCTATTAACTTTTTTTTGCCTAGACAGATTTTAATGAAACTTTGGATTTTTCTTAGTTGGATAGCATATAAAAATTGGTATTGATCAGGTTTTTAATTTTTGGAAAATCGATTTTAAGCCCGTTGTGGGGGAAAGGTATAACCGTATAAAGCCTTGGCTTTTCCGTCTATAACCGTATAACCGTACTCAATTTGGAAAGTTGGGATCCATCAGTCCACGACTGTATCGTGGCAACATTTGTCCATGAGGAGCTTGGTGATAAAGGGAAACTACTCAAATCAAAGCATATAAAGCAAATCAACGATAATTTGGACAATTTTTTAAACAATTTGTGGAATGGTCAACTTGTTACAATCAATCAAGCAATCGAGGAAGCCCGGATCTTTGCGAGACAAATCAAGGGTTGGTTTTTTGGATCAAAATTGAGAGTTACCATTTGTTTATTGATCTCGACACCTTTTTTCTAGAGCTCTTCAATGATCTCCCTTGCCCTAAAAGAGAATTCTTTCAAAGAGAGAAGCGTTTTCTGCAATTCACACAGAAAACAGTGATTAAATGTGACCAGATCGTTTTATTGCCCACCAATTCATGCCTTCCAACAACCGTCTATGAAAAATGGCGAACCCCTTTACCTACGCTGATCCTTTCCTTGTTCTTGGTGATCCTCGCTGGCAGGCTATTCTATGAATGGAAATTTGGTGGCGCTGAAAAGAGGCAAGTTTCCAGAGGTTTCAAAAACTGTGAACTTGAGCAATTTAGCATTAAACTTGTCTTATTATTACCAGGTAAGTTGTAAAAAAATTGTAACTTTAGAAGGCGTCTAAAGATTTCGAATATTGGCAGTGCCCAACAAAAGAAATCGAATCCTCGAGACAATGGTGAAAAATTTAAGTAAGTGACAAAAACAAGCTTGACAATTGAGTTCATTATTGAACTGCTTCCACCTGGCTTTCAACTTAAAGTTAGAAATCGTTGCTCCAGTGCCACCTGTAGCTCCTCCAGTCTCTCCAGTTGCACCAGTCTCTGCAGGAGTTGACCCAGTCCAAATTTCTGCTAATTGTGTTGGGTTGGCCCCATTCCCTTGTCGGAAGTTAATAATTTTGAAATCTTTTCCCAACTTTTGAAAGCGGCAAATCATATTTTATGCTGTCGTTTAACGAAAACTTGATTTCCAGCGTCTCACCTCCACTGAATTCTCTTCTCACATCTCCACCAACACCCACTGAGATTAGGACAATCTCACCAAAACCTCAAAGCTTCCCACTTTTGAAATGCGTTTGTTGTGACGTCAATTTTACATACGAAGAGCAAAACGCTTTTGAGGTCGGTGCGAATCTTTGAGCTAGATTATTTTAATATGAAAATTTCAGATCGAGTGCAACCTCAAGGTGCCCAGCTTTTTCACCCATGAGGAGTGCTTCAAGGAGACTTTGGCCAAGCAAGGGCTCAATGGGAGCAAGAGAAAGGTGGCGTTCTTGAGTCTGATTTTGTTCCACTATCTCACATACTCACAAGGGAATGTCGACAGAGTGTTGTGACCAAATGATATAAGCCATATACTAACCGACGTAAAGTTTTGCGCTCATTCCGAATCTGTTTTCGGTTTTTGCAACGCAGCGCTCTGTAAAAAGTTAGTTACGCATTTAAATTTTTGCATGGAACTGCAGAAAACAGACCCTGAGGTTATAAGTTCACTTAGCAGAGGGGAAAAGTTGTGGTGGCCGAGTGGCAGTAAGCTTGAATAAGAAGCAAGGACTTTGGGGTTCGAGACCGGCATTCGACTTTCGTTTTTGGTTCTTTGGCTTTGAATGATTTCATTGTTTTCCATTTCAAATACAAATTTTGATATTTTGACATTTTGACATGGAAATACAAATTAACATGGCTCACTATCCTTTTAATCAATTCTTTTACCAGCAATCAATTGCCGAACAGTTGCAGGCGACATCAAATGGTCATCATTAGCTGTATATCCAGAGCAACGGTGTGCCAGATGCTGTACGATTAGATTGCCAGATGCTGTACGACATAGAGAACACTAATGCTAAAATAAATTTGCACTTGAAACGGAAAACAGTCAAATCATTCAAGGCTAAAAGAAACAAAAACAAAAGTCGAGTGCCACACGCCAGACTCGAACCCTAGAGTCCTTGCTTTGTATTCAAGCTTTACTGCCACTCGGCCAACACGACTGCGTCTGACATCATCAACACGACCGTCTTTTTGTCTCTGGTAAGTCAACTTACAAACTCAGGCTCTGTTTTCTGCGATTCCATGCAAAGATTTAAACGCGTATAACTTTTTACAGAGTGTTGTGTTGCAAAAACCGAAAACAGATTCGGTATGGGCGCAAAACTTTACGTCGGTTAGCATATGGCTCACATCATTTGGCCACAACACTCTGTCGACATTTCCTTGTCAGAACAAGTTTATTTTCAATCAGTTCAGGTTCAGAAATGTCAAATCCTTACAAATTTCACTTCCTACCTGCTAAGGACGAACTTTACTATTCAACTACCTATACAACTGATTATTTTAGGAGTGGAAAACAGCTGATTGTGTGGAAAACGATTGCGCTGGACACCTCATTTTCATTCGTCCCATAAAGAAAGGCGGATTCTATGAAAAGGTGAGTCGATGCAAAGATATCAAAAAAAAAATATATAGAAACTATTAGGAGAACCAGTTAAAAATTGTTATTAAAGTTTTTACAGTCTGCTAATCTTGCTAGAAGTCTAGGCAAATTTTACAAATTTGATATTTCAGCCAGTCTACTGCGATTAGTCAAGTGAAGGAATGCATCGAATATTGAACTTTTCTCAATTTGAATTGTTGATTCGATTTGATTTTTCTGTTGTTACCTTCCTAGCTCGACATCTTTTTGGCCTTCATATGTAACAGCACAATCTGGCACAATGAATTGTCTTGTCAAAGGTGCAAAACAGAAAACAAAACTGTAAAATTTGAAATGTGAGCCGTGAAAGCAATCGACCGGTGCCTCTCTTTCTGGGTGAATCATTGTGACTAAGAAAAAAAGGTCCTTCTTTGCATAAAGAATCGAAACAAAGATAAAAACCTGAGGAAGCTATTGGGTTGAACGGAAAGTCCTGCGAAAAATTTTCAATGGAATTTTTAATGCACTACAGGGTGCGTCATAATTATTGCAACAAGATACTCAAGGCATTGCACACCAAAAAGTCTCACTGGAAGAAGATTTTTAAAAAGAAATAGCTTTATTTAACAGTAACAAATAAGGAAACAAGAGATCATTCGATATGACCGCCTTTTGCCTTGATAACAGCCCTTAATCGGTTCGGATATGCCTCCACTGCGGCCCGAATGTCATCTTGAGGAATCGCCTTCCATCCTTTGGTCAAAGACTTCTTCAAAGAATCCAAAATTGTGTGTTTTCCTCTAAGATTGCACAAATGGAAAAGTCCATCACATTGAGATCCGGTGAGTTTGAAGGCCATTCATCCTTGGTGATCACTGAGGGAAAGTTGGCCACACACCAGTCCTGAACCGTCTTCTTCGTGTGAGCGGGAGCTCCATCTTGCATGAAGGTCCAATTTTGATTGTTATTGGCTTTACACGCCCATGACACGCCCGTTTTCCTGTTTGGAAAACGGTCTTTGAACTCTTGTTGCAATAATTATGACGAACCCTGTATATCGCAAAATTTTTCATAAAGGCCATACATTTTTCGAAAGCTTCGTCGTCTGTTGGCGCAAACAATAAACAAACAACAAACAACAACAAACAACAATAAACAAACCTGGGCGCAGACAACAAACTGCGGCTCTTCGTAGACACAAATCGTAGCATCAGGGCAAGCTGAAATTTATAATAAAATCATTTAACAACTACCGTATTCTCTCTACTGAAATGATTGGAGAGTGTTCAGTCGATTTGTGTCGAAGTGTTCCTTTTATTCGTTGCGCTTACTGTATGGAACTTCTTTGCTCTTCGCTCGACAAATCGTGCTGTTCTTTGTGGTCTCTGCGGGTTTTTTCGAATTTTTATAGAACTCATGTTCTAGTATATTCTAGCTTATAAAAGTATATTCTAGCTCATTATAAAACGTTAGGGGAGCTCAAACTGTTCATGTCTTACTAGTTTGCCTTGAGAAGTATAAGCAACTGTTAAACCTATAAGTTTTGGGTTACTTTAGTCTTATGACTTCAGAACTTGAAATATTTAGTCATTCCAGTCCATTTCAGCAATCATCGACGTCACCAACTTTATCCAGAGCTTTTACGGCTCAATTTTCACAATCACCACCAAGTGTTTATATACCGTATCGACATTTTGTGATGCAAAGAGTTGGATGTGGGAGATGGATACAGAAAATGAGAGTTGAAAAACGACGAGTCACGTCGGCGAATTGATCAATGCTACAAGCATCGACATAAAAATGAAATTAAACGAGAATAAAGGTATGAAAGGTCAGCTAAGTTCAGCTTTGAACAAACTGCGTTTTGTATTTGCTGATGTATTATAAAACTGCGCATAAAAATGAAAGGTTAGTAATACAGTTATTCCCTGGCTGCTCTCGGAATATTCTTTGCCTTGTACACTCCAAAAAGTTTGGTAATTACCTTGTAATTTCTTTTGATTTTCGGAAACGAGAAAACCCCATAAACAAGCTTTTTCTTCTCAATCACGTTTATTTCCGAAAGCTTCAAATTACCGGGTTCACCGCCCATAATTACAGATGAAATCGTAAAGTCAACGTCTACTTGATCAGTTTAAAAGTTATTGTTGTCAAATCTGAAATGTTATCTCAAAACGTGAAAGATATTCTAACAGTTCTTGCCTTAACAACGATTCTCTTTAGTTTGGAAGGAATTTTTGATTGTCTTACAATCGAACTTTAGTAATTTTCATCCCAATTTTCTGTTTGGCTCAACAACCGACACTTGTCAAAGGCACAAAAATAGACGTTGATCCAAATTTGGCCAGCAATTTGAACACGATTTTGGATTGGAGCGATCGAAGTGTTTGAAACGAGAGAGAAAAGAGAAAAGATTTGAATTTTCGGTTCAGGTTGTATTTCTGAGTCTCTTAACGACCCCGTTGGCCATGTATTACTCAGCGACGAACGATCGATTGACGTTGCCGATTCGGTAAACGGAAAGAGCTTCAGAATGCCTTCATAAAAATTGTTGATGTTGAGTAACTAAACCAGTTCTGAACGAAAATTTTAAAGGAAATAGTTTCAGAGTGCTCGCGACAGCGGAGAATTTCACCAAATTTCTATTCGCAATTTTCTATACACTTAATCAGTTCTGTTCCAAGACGATCTCATCGATTGGGTTATTTTCTGAAACCGATCAAATTTTCAACTAAACTTTAGATGTTCTGTCGGTTTAAAAGCCGTCAGTGACACGATTTGGAGTAATCTTCTAGTTTGGGGTCTGCCCGATATGGCTCAATATTGTCAATTCTTGATTTCGCTCAGGTTTGGAAAAGAAAAAAGCGAGAAAAATGAATTTTTAGCCGTTTCTTTGCCATTTCCTTTGACGGTGCCTATTTTCGATACACGACAAAATGGCCATTTCCTCAGTTCTGTATTCCCTATGCTTTGAGGGTTCTCTTTCAGCTGCCCGATTACTTTTTCGATGGAAACCTCAATGGACCAAACCGTCCTTTGATCGTTAACGGTTTCTATTCGTACTTCACTCCCACGTTGATCATGTTACCCTATTTTATGGCCTGTTCTCTCGATTTTGTTAACAATAAAAATATGAGAAAGGTTTGTGAAGTGGAGAGATTCTCTCATGGTGAGCTTTAGTTGAAGAAAAGCGGGAGAGCCACTCGGACAGAGAGTTTATTGATGATACAGGTTTGAAGGAAATGGGAAATGGGAAGAGATAGACGGGGTTAGTTAGTGATTTCTCACAACTCAATCACTTGCCTTGAGAGGTTCTAGAATCTATCAGATATCAGATATAAACCCCAGGTTATCAGAACTAAAAGTTACATTTTTTATTCTCAACAAAAATCAACGTCCAGAATTAGATTCGCTGTGATTTTTACGTCAAAACTTGAGCACAGAACAGTTTCATGTGCATCTTTTTAATTTCAGATGATCGCCAGTTCAGTTCTTGCCCTTTGGAACACACTGATCGCCTTCTCCCTTCAATTACTTTTCTCCCTATTCTTCGGTCGAAACTTCCTCTCCGTTCTCATTTCATTCTTCAATTTTATGCGTGCTTTACTCTTCTATTTGGTTGAAAGGTAAGAAGTTTGAAAAAGGCTTTTGATTCTTTAAGTTTTAGCATAATCACTATCCTCCTTCTACGTAAACCGAGGGAAAAGGCGAGAACGATGAGTCTCTTTACGGCGAATTTTGCTCAGAAACACCCAAAAAGAGCCAGCATTCTGAGCAGTTCTGGGTAATTATTTCAAATAAACAATTATTTTTTTACGAAAAGACCTCACGATACACGAAAACCTAAAAATTTTGCTTTACACGTGTACCCATATTAGTTTGACAATAAAAAAATACCCAATTAGTCAAAGTTCTGAAGTCTATTGTTAACTAGTCAAATCAATCACTGTTGACTTCAATTCAATTTCAATTGGCTCTACAGCTGGCCGGAAAGGAATCCACTCGATTGATGATTCTTCTGGAAATGAGATTTATATTTATGATAATGGTATTGTTGTTTGTTTATCAAAAGCTAAAATTTTAAGTTGCTTATATCAGGAAGCCACAAGATTTCTGATTGATTACTCCCATCATCGCCGGCGGCTTCTTGAAAAGAAGAAAACGAAGCGAGGAGTAAAATAAATATTTTCATTAGACAATGCCTGAGTTTTTCTGAATGTCTAGTGTAAAAGTCATTGGAAGCTGAGAATCTAAAAGACCTATGGCAATCTCTCGTTTTCACCGTCTTGCAGTTTCAGATGCGGATGTTTGAAAGGAAACCGAATCATTCGATCTATCGAAAATACTCTCTTAACAAGGAACAAGGAAATAAATGGAAATAAATAACAAATATGACACAGAAGTATTTTAACAACTAACTTCTAAAAACAAAATTCAATCGTGTTTAAAATTGTTGACTAAACAGATGTTTTTGCTCTGATAGAGCTTTTCGACAGCTGTTCGATGTTTTATGCATGAAAAGTTTATTCAAAAATCAAATTCTCTTAGATTTCAGTTGAGTTTGCTCGGAAGCTGTTCTTGGGTCTCTTTTCTTGCAAATATAGCGGGTAAATTGCGTGGAATCGGTCCAATTCTCCCACGTATCGACGGTCGAGCCACAGCGACTGTCATTGATTATCTAAAAGCTTTTTTGTTCCTAATTTTCTTTAGTCTCTTACCGCATAGGCGTCATTGCATTGTCCTTGTGTTTGATCGTAATCAAATGGTGATCCATCAAGCCAAAACATGGAATTAGGCCATACACATGTCAAGCCGATCAATGCTTGATCTCGTTGACAATAGAGATCCGGTTGATTCTCGGAAGAGGTGGCGATTTGGCCTGAATATTCTATTAAGTGAAAGCAGAAAAGCAGGAAATTGGTTAGAATATTTAAAAGCTAAAGATTAGAAAGTTGCTTACTGGAAATCTTTGATAAATTTAAGATCTTAAATTTTAAGAGATATATTTACATTTTCCAAAAAGCTCACGTTTCAGGAATTGAAACTCGGCGTCACTGTGGATCGAGGCGAGCTGCGCGTTTCTTGATAGACAGGCGTTTTGTGCTGTGGATTGGTTGAACAATGGCTTTGTCGTTTGGACTTGGGCATTCTGGAATAAATTTCTATGAATATTCAAATTGCTTGAGTTAAAAGTTTAAAGTAATGCAAATCTTACATAGAAATAGTAGCAGTATCCATTGTGTTGGATCCAGCCATCCGATGCGGGACAAGCTGGAAAGTGTGCAAAATGTACAAAATGACAGAAAGTTAGAAAAGCTGTTTTTAACGTTTTTGATTCATAAAAAGATAACAGAAAGATTTCTGGAGCTTGCTGACTTGTGCTTTTTGTTCTGATAAGGGGCGGATGAGTCAATCGGACTCTCGGTACAGAAGACGTGCTTTGCGAGGTTTTGTAGCTCTTACATTAGAATTTCTATTTGTATTAGCTAGTATTAAAAATAAAGTTTAAGCAGAAATTAATGACTTTAAGTAGTACTTCGAGAATCTAATCATTCCAACTCTCAAAAACCCACGATTCCATGTTGTTGTGGTGGTTGTTGTGGTAGTCGTCGTAGTCGTTGTCGTCGTTGTGGTTGTAGCTGTAGTGGTGGTCGTTGTGGTGGTTGCATTCTCTTGATCAGGAATCGAACAGATAAACGAATAGTTCTCCTGACAGCCCACAGAGATCCATTGATAGGTGGACGCACTTTGCACAACACAGGTCGAATTGGAGAGAGGATGACCTTGAAAGTTTTGTGTCATTGTATGTTTTAATACCTAACTTGTTCTATACATTTCTATATTTTATAAAAAGCTTCTCTTGCACAGATCACCACTTTAAATTGGAGTAAGAACAGTGTGAATTGCAGCACCTGGCATCCAGTTTTGAAATTGCAACGGTGTTCCATCATCGTAGACCCAAATGTTGGATGGTGTGTTGATCACTCCGATGAACGACTCACTACCGATTCCCATTTCTGAAAAAGTCATCTTGGAAATGACTCTCAACAAAGTACCATTTGCAGCTTCAGTCCCTGCCATGACATTCTCGAAAACGTCGCGAATTTGAATGGGTCTGCCGTTGAAGTTCTGGCAAATTTGTCTGACCAGTGTATAGTTTGCTCCTGAATTCGAAAAGGATAAGGTATTAGTTTTCTTCTGGGGTAGTTTTATGCACAGAAACAGCTCTTTTATATATGGTAGATAGTTTTTACAGTACTTTCAACGTACGACTCATACGTATTAGGCTATTATATTCAACTCCTTGAATAGCTGGTATCAAGAGCCTG
Organism: Mesorhabditis belari; assembly: GCA_958450365.1. Lineage (NCBI taxonomy): Eukaryota > Metazoa > Nematoda > Chromadorea > Rhabditida > Rhabditidae > Mesorhabditis > Mesorhabditis belari. Next base: position 1,294,643 of record CAUEEP010000911.1, read on the forward strand.
TAACTGGTAAATTCTGTTCATCGCTTAGTATTCAGATTCGATTAAATTTATGAAAGCAAAAGAGACTTTAGGCTTACTAAAACTTTAGGTTTTTTCCTAAAACTTTTAATCTCACTCGAATCAACTGGATAGATGCACTCCTGTCGATCGCCATAATCGATCGATCCCTGTGGACAGCCATTCACCAAAGAATAACAGCTCAAAGAAATAAGAAGAACAACTGAAATCAGCCTTGAAATCATCTCAGAGACAAACAAAATTGTCATTTCCTGATTTCTTGACACTTTTATAAGCCCTTTTTCTTTGTCGTCTGATGCGAGTGGGGCTTGATAAGAGAGGCAAAGTAGAGAGATTCGTGATAAATTGAGTTCATCTTGCAAAAGGATTATGACTAATGAGCCAATGACCGACATCAAGTACAAGGAAAGAGTTTTCATGTTAAAATGTGGTGGAATGACTAAGGGTTTGATGCCTTATCTGTGGATAGACATGGGCGAGTCCCAAAAACATGATTAGACTGTCACAAAATGGTTCATCGAGATGTTTCTCGGAAGAAAATGAGACATTTCAAGAGTAAAAGATCGAAACTCGAAATGATAGTGCTGTTTAAGATGCAAATTAGTTAGCGAAACATTCAATCAATGATCAGTGGTATATATGTCGTAGCCGATTATGAATGAAATTTTTTGGCAAATCTTTCTAGTAGAGCAACCCTTTAATGTATGACGAAAATATTATATCATCTTGTAGCGAATTAAATTCTGCGTCGATTGGTACCAAATTTGTGAGTTTAGGTTAAAAATTGCCGGCGCCACAACGTTTCATTCAAAATCGGCGGGACCCCCGTAGCCGATTATGAATGAATGGGTCTAGGAGTGTCCCAACCGTCAAGTATTTAGTATCATTGAACGCAGAATCATTGATAATTATGTTAAATTTTTTAAATTAGAAAGATCGGATAAAAAGAAAAAAAAATTAGAGCAAAAAAACTGTTTTTTCAAGAGAAAACTTTGAAGCCCCATAATTTTTTTCTTTTTATCCAACCTTTCTAATTTAAAAAATTTAACATAATTATTAATGATTCTGCGTTGAATGATACCAAATACTTGATGGTTGAACGTCTCCGGACCCACTCATTCATAATCGGCTACGACATATATATATTGGGTTGGGGACTATGACTCGGCGCCAAACTTTAAAGGGACTTTTTGCACACATAAAGCCTTCTTTAAATATACGTTTGGTTTCATCAAAAGGATCCACTATTTCTCTACAAAATGACTTTTGAGAGATTCCACAAAGCTTTTCTTTCGTGGAGTTTATGGACTCCCAAAGACAGCTAGTCAAAATGGCAAAGAGCCCGACTCATCATTTGAACAGTTTCTTTCACATAAATCTTCTTTGGTGTTTATATAAAAAAGATAGAGCACATTCAATTACTTAAGTTGCCAAATTTGCAGGAAGATCCCACCAATTGTTTTTTCTAGATGACAGTTTGTAGTTTTTGTGAAAAAATGGCTTTTTCTTGAGCGGAGGCGCTGTTTGAATTTTCTTTTAAATGTGATTTTGTAGAGAATTAGTTAACCATTCTACTGATATGAAACGCATATTATTTGACGAACTCTGCTAGAAGTTTTAGACATTTTTTTGATTTTCGGCGCCGACTCATTCTCCCCAACCCAATATATAATATGCTTTATTCAGTTGAATAGCGACAAAACAAAATGGCAATAATTACCCAGGATACCACTCAAAACACACCCAAAAGATAAATAGATATCACAGAGCAGTCAAATCAATTGCAGAAATTGCGGCTTTAAATCTAGCCAAGGTAGTAGTCAAAAACTCGCAAAATCACAAAATCATAGGTTTTGCGATAGCGTAATCAATGTCACAAATTTCTGGCCAACTACCCAATCGAGCTGCCATTTTGAAATACAAATGCTCCTTGTTGGGCTATTTGTCTAGGTCATCCAGATACGCCATCAGATAAGATTTTACCCAATCTCACAAAATACTTGCTTAATGTGTTTGATGTGGGGGTAATTAACGAGAAATTCAGGAAGTCGCAAATTTCTTAGATTTTTTCCTTAATTACAGGGTGCGTAAAAAGTTCCCGGAATCAAATTGCGCATCTTCTAGTTTGCTGACCAGATAACTTTGTTTTTTTTGGGTAATTATTTTGTTTTTGCGTTTTATTTTATTACTTTCCTTCGGAATATAACTATTTAGATGGTATTAGATCTTCGGCCAGCCATTGAGCGTCTATCGAAGTCCGAAGTAGGACCGTTAGCAATCGCCGAAGAACTCGCCATTCCAAAGAGCATCGTTTACGATTGCCTGAAGAGGACCAAGCTTACCGGCTCGGCAAACGATATCAAAGTTTTCGGTTCCGAGCAATTCGTTATATGGAAGTTCGACTGTATTTTCAATTCTCACCAAAATCAATGACGCTCGTTGTTAATTTTTGAGGTTTCCTAGTAAAAAACCACCTGTTCAACAAGAAACCCAAAAAATTCTATGTGACTAAAATGTTTTCTCTCAAATCGATATCTAACAAATGTTCTTCCCATCTCCTCAACTTTTCTCATGGTTTGCAATCATTTATGGCCTACTCTTTCTATTCTCATCAATTTTATTGATACTCGCTTTGTATCTGCTTTTCTCGCAAGTGCTCTTTACCGCAAAACAATACAAGATTGTCCTTGCTTTGCAAATGGTGAGAAAGGATTTGATAAAGCTTGAAGATATAACATCAAATTGGAAAAATTGGCTGTAATAACTTTTCATTTCAGCTAGCTGCTTTCGAATGCGATGTTCTCGTGACTTTGATGCGGCCTTTTGGTTTGGTTTCTGCGCAAACTGTTCTCGTACAAACGAGTCTGTTCAACTCAATTGGCAGCTGTCTTTTTCTCCTAGTTAGTAATTTTTCCAAGTCAGAACAGACAAGCAAGTCTGGAGCAGACGCTAAGTCTTGGCTTAGCTACTGATCTGTCTTACGGGTGCTAGAGTCCAGTTGAACATTCCTACTGGCTGATTTTTGGAATCTAAACCAGTTTCTAGGTGTTTCTAGTCTCTTGCAATTAGAGAGACCCTTTCTAAAATATTCGCTTATCCATCAAATCCTGCATCCTAGGGACTGTACTTGTTCCATCTGCTTTTATGTGGCATTTTCTTCATTTGTAACGCCATATACAAGTTGCTATTAGTGCACGATGATCACAAACGATGGCTACGGTTTCTATATCTCTATTTTCTCTGTCCAGCACCGCTATTTTGCTATAACAGTATCAATCGGTGGCTCACGATGTACAATGATAAAGCGTGCATTGATGGTGTGCTGGTGAGCCGGTTTTATTATAAGTCCCACTTAAAAAATGGCTACCAATCAAGTTCTCGTAGCTGAATACCTTTCAAAGCGCTTAACCATTCAACCATGAAGGCAAATGTTACTGCTACTAACCCAGAAACTTCCTGTCACCCAGAGAGCTAACCCTGTTAAATTCTTAACTTTATAAGCTGCTCACTTTCAGTAGGCTTTACTCAGATACTATAAAGTCCTTGTCTTTCGCCTCACATAGATAAAATCAAAAGAATTGAGCCTTGTTCTGCCATCAATGAGCTTGGGGCCAAACTCGGGGTCGCCGGTTGGGCAATTAAACCGGCCAAATCAAAAATTAAACAGCTTTTCCTTAAAACCAAGGAAAAATTTCAGATTAGTCAGTGTAAAGCTCATAAAACCAAGTTGTGGTAGGCAAAATTTTAGGTATGTCAATTGACTGGTTTACCTTGTGGAGAAAATCCACCCTACATGGTCCATTGTGATTTCAATTCGGCTCAACGCGCCACATTGAACACTAGCAAAATCGTGACCGCTTTTTACCTCAGCAGTACATTTTTCTTGGCGGCAGCAATCGTTTATGATGCGTTTCACCCGAAATCATATATGAGTGAAAGAACAAAAGAAATGCACCGATATTTCAATACAATTTTCTTTCTACAGGTGAGCTAAGATCAAGATCTAGTTACAGTAATCTTCAGCTTCTCACGTTTATCATTTCAATTGGGATTCCGTTTTTTTTTCTAATCCTCATTGTTCTCAAATCGGTTCAAGGCGATATTTTTGAAATTGGTAGGTGTTCAAATCTATTTAATTTGTCAATGCTTTTATTTAACAGTACTGGAGCAGCTTACAGGGCTGGTCTGGTCTGGTCTGGTCTGGTCTGTCTGCTGACCAGACTTGATCTGGTTCCTGGCCTACCTATCCCAGAATTTGGATGGATCTGACTTCTGACTGGGCTCTGGTTTAACCTGACCTCAGATCCTAGGGCCCGGTTGAAATAACCCTGGCTCTAGGTGTTGAAGACCAGAATAATGCCAACTTTCAGTAGCCGACATGTTCCCTTTATGGGTGAGCTTCCATTCGCTTTTCACTTCGTCAATTGTGATCTTTGCCTCGAAAAGCAATCGACGACTCATTGTCACTTGGTGGAAAAGTACTTTCGGTCCGATCAATACAATCCATATAAGTTCGATTCGACCGAACACTCTTTTATAATAAAGTTGTTGACAGCTAATTTTATTGTAGAAACAGAAATCAAAATACTTGAGAACCCGTTTACAATAGCCGTTACAATATTGAGCATAAAGTTCCTCGTCATTGTACCCCTGGCAATGTCGAGCCAGCGGGACAACAGTCTGAGGAGTCGGTCCGCCGAGAATCCTTGGCGACAAGAACTGAAATGATAGTGAGGCGAGCGACTCAAGATTGAGTCACTGATTTGCCTCAAACCTTGAGTTTGTGATTTCCCGAGCTTGACTCATTTGAATCACTGACTCAAACTTGAGCTGATAGAATTGACCACTTTACTTAAATGCATCCAAAAACATTTTAGGCCTGAGAATTTTGTTAGTCAATCAGTTAATGAAAAGACAAGCTTTCTCCTGGACTCAAAATATTGATCACCATCGCCTGAGCACCTACAGTTCGAAAATACAAAGAACGAGCACTTAGAACCAGTATCGGATAGTTGCCCGGGTTCGGATTACCGTATTTTCCCTAGTAGTGAACCGTAAGCTTTGCGTAAATTGCTCAAAATCTCGAAAAACGCTTATCAGAATCTATCGATGTGGAGCCGGAAAATGTCGCTGACGATGAGATCTTGTGGGAGATTGAAGTGTTGGGCTTCTGTGAAAACTTGGAAACCGCAAAAAAAAGGGGGAAACAGAATTATGGTCCCAAATCTCCACAATTTTTCGAGCGATTCTTACAAGCTCTTTTTTTAAATAAAAATTGAGGAGCTTTTCTATGGTAGGTTTTTTGGTTTTTGCTGAAAACTCAATTGTTTTGGGACGTCTCAAAGTTCGCTCCTCCGACAAGCTTCGACAAGTTTCTAAGTTTTCACAGAAGCCTAAAACTTCAATCCCCACAAGATCTCGTCGTCAGCTACATTTTCCGCTTCCACATCGATAGGTTCTCATAAGCTCATATAAGCGGTTTTCGAGATTTCGAGCAATTTAGGCAAAGCTTACGGTGCACTACTAGGGAAAATACGTTAATCCGAACCCGGGAAACTATCCGATACTGGTTATAGGTGCTCATTCTTTGTATTTTCGAACTGAAACTGCTCAGATCGATATTTGGGTCCAGGAATTCTATCCTCAAACTATATGTGAGGATGAAGAACGAACCAAAAAACACAAAACCCGATGCCATTCTTGCCATTTGAGAAGATCCATAATGGAGCCCTATCCCTTTTCCTCTTTTCTCTTTTTCATACGTGTCAACCCCAACCCATTGTAGACTATTTTGAAATTTAAAATTATTTTGATTGAAATTGAAATTTTGAAATCAATCTTTTTTAGGGCTAGTGCAGGTAAGAGAGAGAAGAAACAGATATGACCTACGAAGGAATTGAAACAGTTTACTGTAGTGCGCTAATTATTTTGCCAGAAAATAAGAAAACTAAACAAAACTGTTCCTTCATGTTTCATTCCTTATCCGAACCTTGTTTCGCCAAAATTTATGACTAAATTGACTAATTTATGACTAAATTTTATCCCGTTCAAAAGCATTAATGTCGCTGTTGGTCTTTATCCCCCTCCCCTCCCAGCCCCGTAGCCAGGGATGGGAGGGGCCAAAAAGTATCATTTTTAGAAAGTGTGCCCTCCCCCGAAATCAGAACTTTTTGGAGCACTTTCTTACTGGATAGCCTTTTTCTTCAAGAATTTGCGCTTTTCTTCAAGAATCACTTTTTAAATTTCGTTGTCCAAAATTTGAACAATTGCACAATACGAAAACAGAAAAATTGTGGTGGCTGCCGACTCGAACTTTTTTGCCCTCCCTCTGAAAATTTATGCTAGCTACAGGCCTGGTAGTGCTCAATACCTTACTCATACGTAGGAAGGTATATCGGATATGTCTCAATCATGATTGAGTATCTTTGTAAGAAACAAACACTTAGACCTTGAAGTATTGTCTGTATTTTAAAACCCGAAAGAAGCTTTTAGATTGAAGATCGAGCTGGAGACATCTCATTTACAATGACTCTCCATTAGATTAGCCAGATCAGAAGAAAGAGCTCCTTAAAGAATTTCAAACGTTTCTCCCCGCTTCGGTGAGAAATTTGTTCTCGAGGAATGAGATACTGATGAAAACAATGCTAATTTCTTTTTCTTTTCAAAGTTCAGAGATAATTGGAAGTGCCTGGATCTATTGAGTTGTCCAGTTATCAATGCGCGTTTTTTACTACTTTGTAAATTTCTGAAGATACCGAAATTAAGAAAAAGATATATATGAATATTATTCGAAAGCTGAAGATCTCCTCTATATTTTGATATAAAAATTTTTTGAATTTGTTCAGCTTTTGGGCAAATTGACTGCACAGAAGAAGAGGTGGCCAAAAAATGGAAGGGTGCCTTTGGATCAAGTTTTGGCTCCGCTCAAATTGAGTTAACCGTTTGATGTTTGGCCAATAGATACATCAATACATCAATATAACAATTTCAGAGCATCTTTACTTTTTTTTCTTTTCTGGGCGGTTATTTTACACCATAAAACTTGGGGAATAGCTAAGCGGGAATGGGTTTTTTCGATAACGACCTCTCCCTTTGTGCAGTCAATTTCCCAAAAAGTTTAATGAATTCAAAAACTTTTTTATTCCAAAATGTAGAGGAGATCTTTAGCTTTCGAATGATATATAACACTCATATACATCTGTTCGATGTCTTGAGAAATTTAAAAAATAGTAAAAACGCGCATTCATAACTGGCCAACCCAATAGATTCCGTCGATAAGATCTGTAAAAAAGCACGTAGATTATCAGAGTGGAAAAGGCCAAGAATGCCTATGAGTTTCACTTTGATTATCATAGAAAGTTTCGCTGAAAATCGGAATATTGATAAACGATAAATTGAAATGTTTAACGGAAAAAAGAAAAGTGTTCAGTCAATAATTTAGAATTTTTAGCATCTTTGCGATAAACGAAAACAGGTCAAAGTTCGGAACTCGATTCGGAAGTGTGAATAGACTTTGAAGAAATGGATTACTCACCTTAAAAAAAGCTCGAGGCGTTTCCAAGAATTGTTCTGCTTTGATGAAGAACGTGCAACCTTTAATATGCAATTTTTAGTGAGGATCACAAACCGCTCGTCTAGGAGGCCTAATCGATTAAATGGAAGGGGAAAACCGATTAATCTTTTTGTGTTTTGCAACCTCTGGTTTGTATTTATTTCATTGTGGAATCTCTTGCTTTTGGTGCAATAAATTTATGGTTTGGGGAATAAAATTTGATTTTTGCAAGATCACTTATTGAACGAAATGAACTCTGCGCGTATGAACTCAAAATGAACGAAGAAAAAAGAAAATCGTTTATTGCCTACGACTATAAACAGCTATTAGTGTGTGAAAAAGAGCGTGCTTTGTCGAAATAGCATCGGCTTAGGCTTAGGCTTAGGCTTAGGCTTAGGCTTAGGCTTAGGCTTAGGCTTAGGCTTAGGCTTAGGCTTAGGCTTAGGCTTAGGCTTAGGCTTAGGCTTAGGCTTAGGCTTAGGCTTAGGCTTAGGCTTAGGCTTAGGCTTAGGCCCAGGCTTAGGCTTAGGCTTAGGCTTAGGCTTAGGCTTAGGCTTAGGCTT